>JXSR01S005076.1:37327-62341 GCA_000969725.1 Ophiothrix spiculata
CCCCCCCCCCCCCCTGGGCCAGAAATGTCCAGATGCACTTCCTCACATAAAGGCAAAAAATCCATCACAACAAGACATTTGAGCAAACAACAAATTAGATACTAATTTTTAGGTTTTTAGCCTTAATTTATGTATTCTAAAGCTGAATCATGATTTCTGGTCTTTTGTTAATTTTAAATTTAAACACTCTTTTTCAGCCCATTCTGAAACATTTGGCACAGATTTGTTGCTTTTTGCAACAAATCAACTGTTATATCTCAGGACTTGTCTTTTGAAATTTGCTGGTGAGTGACAAATCACTCTAAAACTTGTAAGGTGAACTGTATTATTATGGCAAATGTTGGTAAGTGATAAAAACTCTCCTCAGCTTTATTTAAGGCGAGAGATGGAGAGTGAGCAAGGCGAGAGATGGAGAGTAATAGCTCTCGCTAGCCTCAAAAGACGAGGCCTGATATCTGATACAAGGCAGAGTATAAAAAGTCCTCAGAGTTGCAATGTTTCTACTTATTACTCTGCTGTACAGCAACATTATAACATCTAAGGATATAAATACAATTGGTTCATACTTTATGATTGTACATCACTATGTACATCACTATGTAAAGACAGACTTTGAAGGGCTTATGTTACAATATTTGAGGGATGAATAAACTACAGGCTAAAGTCTTATGGTTTGATTTTACATTTAGTTTGGTGGTAGCAAGTCTCTCAACGATCTTGCTATATAACTTTAAGGCTAGTCCATATCAATGCTTCTCAACTATTGGCCAAGCAATAATTTATTGGACAGTGGAAACAAAAATCCAGAGTACAGGGCTCCATTGTTTTTAAATGCAACCCACTATGTATTTTTGTTTATCTACATATCCAATGGAGGATTTTAACATTGACCTTCTATACTGTTGTTTTCCCTTCATCCCTAACCTAACCCGTACTATAATCATAGTGCAGGGCCTACTGTTTGTAAATGGAACCCATACCATGGATTTCTGTTTAAATTGTCCAATAAACTTTTATTTTGCCTGTAGCATCGCACACAAAATTTGGCTAGGACCAATTGGCGTTTTGAATCTATCAAAAAACAAACTATAGGAGCACACTGAGAAAAATGTGCATTTGACGCTTCACTCGACAATTTTCTCATGCAAGTGGCACATTGTAAGAACTAGTTGAGAACATTTCTGAGGCCGATTTCACTAACATTTAGCATGGTCACTAACCCCGTTTTCATCGCAAAACTCCAAAAATGATCGCTAAATTGTTAAAAATACCCCCTATTTAGCAATCATTTTTGGAGTGAGCGATCAAAACGGGGCTGGCGACCATGGCTAAGTGTTAGTGAAATTGGCCCCTGGTCTAGATGAAGCCAAATGGATGTGAAAGGTGGAGATGGCAGCTAAAATACACGAAGCAGTATGATTTTATTCATGGAAATGATGATTACCGGAGAATGGGGTATGATTTAACATGATGATAAGAGGTAATACAATTATATGGCCTGATAAAATATAGCATTGATCCATTTTAATCATCTTTAATATTTACACATATTTCTCCTGGAAGCCTTCAGGTCTCATTATAAAGAAAGCAAATAAATTACAACTATCTTAACCAATACAGATAGAGTCCTATGGGATATATAAAGCCTGGGATACCTATTTGAACCAATACAGAGTCAACTGTTAAATGGGATACATACAGCCTATACATACAACCTGGGATACATACAGCCCAGGATACATACAGCCTGGGATACATACAGCCCAGAATACATACAGCCTGGGATACATACAGCCTGGGATACATACAGCCTGGGATACATACAGCCCAGGATACATACAGCCTGGGATACATACGGCCTGGGATACATACAGCCCAGGATACATACAACCTGGGATACATACAGCCCAGGATACATACAGCCTGGGATACATACAGCCCAGAATACATACAGCCTGGGATACATACAGCCCAGGATACATACAGCCCAGGATACATACAGCCTGGGATACATACAGCCCAGGATACATACAGCCCAGGATACATACAGCCTGGGATACATACAGCCCAGGATACATACAACCTGGGATACATACAGCCCAGGATACATACAGCCCAGGATACGTACAGCCCGGGATATATAAAGCCTCGGATACTGCCCATAACAAAGTAAAAACGCAGTATGTGTATTGCAGATATACAAGTGTACTCATACTCCCTCTGGGTGACAACATCAATAAATTTACATGTTTTGATGTGGAATGTATAATCATTAACTGAACAACAATTTCGAACTCTCATAATTGTCAAAAATTAAACTATTATCATAGAGCATGCAATTAGAGTACTTTATGTGTGATTTTGCAAGATAACTTAGTATCACTAATTGCAGCTGGAACAGGATTTATTTTCACAAGTGATTTTAGAAGTTTTGCAATAACACGTAATTGTTGAATTTGATCTTGGTTGGGTATTTAATTTTGCAAAAACTCCCTAATAATAAATAAATCATGTGCAAAATTAAGTACATTTCCAGTATCTGTAAGAACTGTGTTTGATCTATAGAGTACCTTCAAGCATTCCAACACTTAAAGGACATGGTCCAATTGCCTCAACTTTTTCCCCAACTTCTTGAGAGTTTGATACCAAAATGTTGCTCATATTTTTCTCATGGCCCATGTGAAATTTCACGGCTGAGCTATGTTCCGTTTTGGATATATATATAAAAACGTGTCTAATTATGGTAACCATTTAATTTTACACTGTTCCGTAATGGGAACTTGAAAATACAAAATTACCCATAAATCAAAACAGTTTGACTGATTCAGCTGAAATTTGAAATCTTTCATAAAACATTGAAAACTGAATTTTGAAAAATCAGACTATGCTCCTTTAATGGATCTAGAGCAATTAATCATATGTTAGAGAAACATAATAAACCATAAAGTTCACTCTCTCAAATGAGAAATTAATAGTATGAATTTAATCCCTACATACAATAAAACCCCTTAACACAAAATTTCAGGTAGCAGAGTCTATTTTTATTGTGTCCTAAGCCCCCTTGGAGTGCATGTAGAGTGCAGCCAACTAAAGATAACTAAGATTTTGTATTAACGAGACTGTGCCATATAATACAAACTTTATACGGATTTTTTTTTTGCAGCACCATTCTTAAACTGATCTGCTACTGTGTTGGTACTTTTACCTACATATTATAAGGTAGTATCTATACATGTAATCAGTGGTCCCTTTACAACAAATGATGACTTTTTAAAATCAACTATTTGTCATAACTGATCACTGACTAATTGCCTGAAATATGGGCCAAGAATTTTGAAGAAAACTGAATAAAGCTATAGCATAAGTCAATGCTGTGGAACTAAAATCCTCTGGACCAAGTGTATTTAAGATCCCATCCAGAATTTTAGGGTTAGGGTTTAGGGTTAGTGTTAGGTTTAATTTAGGGTTAGGGTTAGTTTTGGGGTTTGGGTTAGGGTATAGTTTTTGATGGGACCTAAAGTATACTTTTCCCCTCTTTTTGTCTTTTGAGGAGCCTTACTTGTAGCAATTTGTAACTTGGAAAAAAAAACTTTTGAAGTTTTTCTGTTTTGAAGCCATCAAGTGCACTAACCTTGCGATATGGACCTAATTAGTGCGAACACTGCAAGTAATCAAAACAAGCAAGCTAAAATAATTTGCAGTGTAAGATGAATTTATACTCAAAATGAAGTTGACTTTAATCAAATGTAGATTGTGGCAGCTAAGACAGCGTAATGAAAGTTTAGCTGTTCTTATCTTGCAATAATGTTTCTGGTATAGCATTTTAATATCCCATAAGCTCAAAACTTTATATCTCAAGGGTGTGACTGGGGTTTTGAAAAAAATCCTGGCTCAGTGGAAAATCCTGAAAAAAAACAAACATAAAATTGGTTGAAAATACCCTATATCGATCTGAAAACACATAAAATTGCTGAAATTTTGAACAAAAAATCCTGAAATCTACACCAAAAATCCTGAAGAATATGTGCGAGTGAGTTTGAATGAGTACAGAGTCAGCTTAACATTGTCAAATCAACATCATACTGTCATTTTCAGGCTGTTAGTAATAGAAAATGATAAAGATTTTTTTGAACTTTCAATAAATTATACAAGTACCAATTTTAGAGCACTATACATCTTATATTAATCATATGCAGCATAGAAAAATACATTTTAATAACGTACCTCTAAACTGATCTTGCCAAGGGAATATTCCACTAACATTATTTTTGGCGATTTTTGAAAAAAACCCTCGCCAACTAGAATCCATCACAAATATCTTTTGTGGTAACTTTTCCATTTCACTTCATCTTTTCATGTTAAATCTTTATGGACGAGCCTATTGCAAATTTTGCGCTGATCTCATCCAAATATGGCACGAAATAAAATCATGTGATATAAAGAATTTGCGTTGACTTCAATTTTTTTTTTTTTTTGCAGATGCTCATAAGAACCAGCAAGATGTTCATTGCAAACAAAATCATCCCAAATGCTTTGTGATGATTTTTTTCATCGCAATATCTTAATGAAATCAATTTCGGGAAATCCATAATTTTGCGATGATCTCTCACTTTTGCGATGAAGTTCGACGTTTGCGATGGATTTAGACGTTAGTGAAATAGGCCCCAGATTAAAATCACACAAATATGATCATTGAACCGTTGAACCTAAGATAACAAAAAAATATAACCATTGAAGTTTGACTCATGGTGATAAACATAACATTAATTGTGCATCAATATTTAATTCAAGTTATGAAAAAATCTACAAAAATAGTCTTACATAAATCTTTTCAAACGATTTGTTACAGAGAAATATAATCAATTCAGCCTTTTGTACCACCTCATATATAAAAGTTTTCCCAATTCAAATATCAACCATAAGGATGATCTCGATACACATTTTTGTGAAATTTAAATTTTCCTTCAATTTTTTGATAAAATTCTGATATTGATTTTTTAATACACATGATTTTGATACACATATGTGTTTAATCAGTTGTTATTTGGTACGTTTGATTGGAGTATTAAGTACATACATAGTTTCCAGGCCTGATAGTTTCATTAAAATTAGGCATTTGCTAACAAAATTATTGGAATACCATCAATTTATATTATTGATCACACAATTGGGCTATAAATATATTGATGGTACATTGGCAGTCATTTGTGAGATTATAATTTCACCATGCATCAATTGATTTTATTTCTACAGACCCAAAATCGTGTATCTACAATTAACAAAACACAAATTATTAAAGGAAATCTTACGAAGTCAGTATCAACTTCTGTGCCTTAAATGCATTCACTGAACATGTATCACTATCAAGTTGAGTTATTGTTTTGCCCAACAATATGCCCACACAGCTTGTTTTGTTCAGGGACCGCGCTTTCAAAACTCCCGCTTTGCCATGTCTTTTTATGCAATCATTTAATCGGGGCGGGAATTTTCAAAACATACAATTTAGTTCCTGAATGATGCGCGGGCATATACTGCTGGACAAAACAGTAACAACTGACATCATTCTTGTACAAATCTTGTTAAACTTTTCTGTCACATACTGTAAGTACAGAGAAACTTTCACAGATAGTCATTTTCGAGTACAACCAATTTTTAATCATTTGACACCATTTTAATTTTGGTGCATGTGAAAATTTTAAACAGATTTATTTATCGTGTTCACTGATTTTGGCGCAGTTAAAGGCATTAGCCATGATTATCAAAGTCAACTTTCCTCAACACCTACTGATTTTATTATATTTTTAGAAAGTACTTGCAACTACTAACTAATATCCATGATCATTCTTGTTGAGCTTGAACATTTATAGTAAAACAGACAATTATTTGTGCTTTGAATTTCTCATTCTCCGAAGAATGAGATATTCAGTGATAGTGTTTCTTGAAAGAAATTACTAAATTCTTAAAATGTTAACTTCTTTGCTACTAACAACATATTTTAGTAAAGAGATCATGTTGTTAAATATATTTAACCTTCCTAAAAGAATGATATTCACTTTTAAATCAACATATATGTACATTTGGAATCTCAAACTTTTAAGTAGAAACACTGCTGACAGAACCCGAAGAATGAATTCGGCTGAAAATTGGCTTTTTAAAGCAAGTTATATGATTTTGTTTGTTTGTTTTGATTCTATTAAGGTCTTTCTTTGATTCAATAAGTTTTCACAAATTATTATACCCAAGTGGATCATGGCTAATGCCTTTAACTCTAAACTTGGCATAAGGAAATGTTTAATGGGCTATACAGGGTGTATAAGGAGCGATTGACCCAATAATGGCTCAAGATATTTGTTATTTCAGAAAAACTTGTTAATTTTGCCCTCTCAGTAAATCAGATTAAAAGATTCATTCTTCAAAACCAGTAGATTGACTTACGTTTGACAGTTTCGTATACTTGGTCAGTATACTTCATCAGAAATGCGCCACCAACAGGTCGTCGTCGGGAGTCAGAAGCTGGATCATCGCATTTCTGATGAAGTATACTGACCAAGTATACGAAACTGTCAAACGTAAGTCAATCTACTGGTTTTGAAGAATAAATCTTTTAATCTGATGTCTAATGTTGACTATTGAAACTACATTGAACCTGTATGAGGATGTCTATAGTATCATTTGCCTCCTCAAAGTTGTTTAAAAAAAATACAACTCTTAATTTTCAGACATTTGCACCATATTTGATGTGACTTGATACATTGTTAAGGACATGTCTAATATTGATTATTGCGACTACATAATATACCTGCATGCATGTATACATTGGATTTCTTGCACAATTCTCCTTGGTTGTTTTTGGCGTTTGGTCACATGAGGGCGCTGTTCAGTTTGTTACCGATGAGATATCCCATAACTGTTGATAAAACAATATAGTTATAGAAAAGAGTTTTTAAGATCAATCAACAAAATTTTACACAAAAATAGAATTACATTTAAGACAAGTGACATATTGGTATACATTCAAGTCCCAACTTAATCATCTATACTCTATAAATGTTGAAGTAAGCAATCAGACTCGTGTTATGATATCCATAGCATATCCCTTGTATTCTACAACATTGAGAACTGATGTTTTTGTATTGTGTCAGAGACTAGCAATGATTGATTAGGATTGATTAAGACCAAATCACTGCATATTAATATATTTTGTGGATGAATCTTTCAAGATTTTTGTATTTTTTTGGCTAATTTTATTGCTACCACATGGGCAAACCTTGAACATAAGTTCATTTGAATATTCAACAAGATTATAGGTATGTTATTATGATTCGAAAACTACAGATTAATTTATTTCCCAATATAGTAATATTGGTTTATGTGTATTAATCAGCTATTTACTTAAGGTTCATAGTATTTAGCCAAAGTAGGTTGTCCTTTGTACCTTTCTATACACTTGCACAAAATCATAATACACTTACCTTACAAAGATTTGTAAGGGAGGACATTATTTGTTTGAAATCCTTGTAACATTTGTATATGACTTGTCAATTTTCCCAAGCTTTGATCATATTAACAACAAACAACATTCTACTGCAATGACTTATGGTTTATTCAGAGTTTCAACAATTCACTGTATCTCTTATTACAGGAGCGTACCGTTGTTGATTTGTGATGAATCCACAGTTGATATTCAAATTAGCGTGTCACGCACGGCACGGTGTTTACAAAAGTGCGTTTACGCAGTACACAAACGTCAGCACACTGATCATCGCGCGTCGGGTACTTATAGTACGTGTAAAAGCCCGGTGCTTGGGAAAAAATGAAAACGTCAAAGCATGTGCTTCAGATATGCTAAATATCTTTTGAAGATGAGTAGGCTTATCTGTTACATTGAAAACATTTAGAATTTAATTAATGTTTTCAGGAAGATTTTCGTTGTTGAAAGGTATTCAAACACGCCACAGAGTTGTTCATCGCGAATCAACAACGATGCATCCACGCGTCTGTGTATTTTTACCGCGCGAAGGTGGCTTTAGCCACCCGAGCGTGATAAAAATACACCGACGTGTGGATGCATCATTGTTGATTCGCGATGAACAACTCTGTGGCGTGTTTGAATACCTAAATGTAGATGGGCATAGCTCGACGTCGATCGATGCATAGTCTTTTACAACACTTATGCGTGGTGCATTGCTCCTGCTCAAGCTGCGTGTAATCATACCAGGAGACTATTAAGTATATGATTTCTTTGATGCCTTCTTTCTATCATTTAATTACTTATTTACTGATTTGATTTTCGTATACACTTTGGTCTTATAGAAAAAAAAAGCTTTTTACAAAAATGCACCCATGGATGCATGTGGGATGTCATATTGGCGTACCCCTTCTGCCCCATTAATACATATGCATTCAGAATGACTCATCTTAAATACTCTTGTCTACTCCGCAAGTTACCATCTGACCTTTCACATCATCAATATTCATATATAGTCCACTTAGATAAACTAATATATTAGAGTGTGTTTTCCTTTATGGAATGTCGTCATTGGTGCACCGGCCTTTTTCCCTCCTGCCTTCTACAAACATGATTGAGTTTAAAACCACTCACCTGAATTACTCTATCTATACTCCACACGTCACCATTTGACCTTTGACATCATCAATATTCATATATACTACAGCGTGTTTCCCTTCATAGAATGTCACCATTGGTGCACCCCTGCCTTTTCCCACCCCCAGAAACGTGGTTGCATTTAAAACCGCTCACCTTAATTACTCTATCTACTCCACACGTCACCATTTGACCTTTGACATCGTCAATATTCATATATACTACAGCGTGTTTCCCTTCATGGAATGTTGCCATTGGTGCTCGGCTGCAAGAAAATTTCAAAAATTCTAATAGTAATTACAACATTTATTTATGAAAACAGCAGGGCATCAAATTTCCAGAATGTGCTGAGGGTCATATGAAAGGATACAATTGTCTGCGTACACAAATTTAGAGTTTTTGTGATGGTTTCATAGATTTACAGGGGAGACACAAGGCACGCCGCCATTTTTATTCCGGTATAGAGACAAAATTGGGGGTATTATGGTTTTTGCCGCTAGCTTGCCGATGATGCATCGCACCATGTCATAATGCGCAAATATTGAAATCACACACACACACTTTGTGTGCAGGTTGGCGTATCATTCACATATTATTTGCGCAGGTCATCTCTACTACGCGTAACCAAGTCTCAGCACTCAAAGTTGATTTTGGCGGGAAACGAGTGGACCCGAATACCCCCAATTTGAGCTCCATGGCTGACGACACCATTACACAGGCTGGTATACAAAGCCTGGTATCTCCCCTGTAAATCTATGGATGTTTTACGTAAAACTCTTATCATTATCATATGATTTCAACATTTAAAGGCCAAGCATTTTATGGATGTTGCACATCAACATATTAACTCTTTGCCTACTAACGGCGACTAGAGTCGCCAGTCAATCACATCTACATGTTTCTGGTTTAGCTAAGGTGTTCATGATCCCAAAAAGGTAATTGTCTATTAGATTGATGAATTTGTAAATGAATTATTGGAAAATTATTGATGTCAATAAAAGAAGCACAATGCCAGCAGACATCAATTATTGATCTAAACAATAGAGGTATTGATCTAAATCAATATTCAATAAACTAGTCAATGGACTTGTCAGTTATATGATTGACTGAAGTAGTAGTCAATAATTGACTATTGCTTGATAAAGTTACTCCAAAACCAGACACAGGATTAGGAATTTTCAAAACTTGCTAGTTTTTTAAGGGTTCAGGCTTGGCATAGTGCCAAAGACATTTGCTGACCCTACCAAATAAACTTCGCTCCAATGGGAAGCGACATTCACATTTGCTAAACAAATATCACAACAAATATCACAAGCAAAGATAAGATCAGTTCAAATATTCTTGTGGTTGTTTATTTAATAATAACAGCACTGCAACATTTACGTCTGAAATTAACTTTCATCAAATGAAACGATGAAACGATATTCGCTCAATAAGAGCGACATTTACTCTCCGTTTTAGGGAACAAGTCAGAGCGCATATCAACACCGAATGTAACTTTGGCCTAAGGTCAAAGTACACTTATCATACAGTTCTGTTTTATACATTGATGTTTGCTATGTGTTCGTTAAATTATATATTAAATTTGTTATCCATATACAGTGCTGCCTGTTGGGCATACATTCAATTCACACTCGCATATATGGGTGCAAAGCGATCGCCAGTCAATATAGAACACCCCTTTTCTGCTAAGCTGACACCCAAAGACCCATTTTTTTCACAGACACTTCACACACTTCCCTTTTTTACAAGTCTTACCTTTAATACAGATATGCCACCTCTCAAATCAATAAAACATATTTTGCAATCCGAACAAGCATATTGTTCACATTATAAAAACAAAAAGCACATAATGATTGTCGAGAAAATCTGAGAAGATTAAAATAGAGCACCAACCAAAGTCGTGCACATGTTATAAATATTTTGTTCCCGGCAAGGAACTAATTATTTCCCACGAGAAGGCTGCGAAGCAGCCACCACGCCGCTTGCGGCGTCAGAGGGGAGTCTGAGGGGGGATGTGCCCCCCTCGGAAGTTAGAGCTTTTAGAAAAATCAGGATAGAAATGAAGCCATTTGGTGCACATTTTGACCACCTTTTAAAGCTTAAAATGATCATAGCTTGTGCCCAAATCAGCCGATATTTACTGCATACTAAACAATATATGATGACGAGATTATCAGATTACTCACTCAAAACTATGCTCAAAACAAACCTGATATCAAATATCCCTTTAGCTGCACACGCGCGATTGATTATTGCCGATTTCATGATTAAACTCCCCATCAATGTACGTATTTTGTACATGTATCTCTCGATCTCTCGTGATGTTTACAAAATTTTAGTGTTATGCGCCCAAGGTTGTGCTACCTACTTCCTGGTTCCCGTTACTGTGATGGTTCCAAATTTCCAAAGCCGTATCTGTTATATGCTACTTATGAATTACGGAAACCAGCGCCCACATGATGTTGTAAATCGGACCACGTTTATTTCATGTACAACCTTGGCTTAACAGGGGATCATACACGGGTTGCAGTGGTGAAAGCCCTTCCTTCCTTTCTTTGAGATTATCCTGTAAAAGCAACTCTGATTCTGATACTGTTTCAATGGAATCTTTGCAAATAAAGACATAGACTCTTCCTCATGCTCTGATACTTACTCTGATTCTGATATCGTTTCAATGCAGTCTTTGCAAATTCTAACTTCAAATTCAAATCCTAGAACTGGTAATGTTGACCTAGATGAAGTACACTCATCGCACAGCGCTCTTCCGCATTTCCTACAGTGATGCTAAAAACAAACAGAAGTTATGGCATTAACTGCATTTGTAACTTGTAAAGCTGAATTCACACTAGGAGTTTTGAGCAGTTCCATCAATCAATATCAAAGTGCAATAGGCTCATTCCACAGAAAATGAAACTTTTTTAGACTTCTAGTAAAAAATTAACTTTTTTATTCGACCATATAAGCAGGTATTTCAGTTCAAAGTCTGTTACTTGGTACGTGAGAAGTATTTCTCAAACAGAAATTGTGAACTTTTTCTATCCATGCATAAATGAGCACATGTTTTAATTCAAAAATGTCACAAACTTTACCTTTTAAAAGTTACACCAAAATGTCACAAACGCTGCCCTGACAACAGAATTTCCTACCACTTTATGAAATTATTTGAAATTCATACACTCTGCGTAATGTACGCGTTGAAATTGTAAATCTAATTGGACAGTTTGTAACTTATACGCATTCATTAATCTCGTCTAGTTGCACGCTGCGTATCGCGTAGTGCGTTTTACAATTCCATGTACGCCTACGCTAAACATGTCCGCACTTGTATGGCAAGTTTCATTTTAAAAGAAAGGTAAATCTAAATTACAATGATTAACATGGGATGATGGATGGTTGTATTTTCTATGTTTTATTGAAATAGTAAACACATTTTAATATAATTAAGCTGTTTAATTTCTTTGCAATTTTATTCTAATCATTGTCGTGTATGAATTAGATTAATAACTGCTCTTTACTTGATGCTCGTGAAATTGTACAAAAATAATGCACCTTGTGCTGAAGTCGGGAGTTGTCCACCTCATTCGGCTGCGCCTCGTGAGTGCGGACAACTCCAACTTCAGCACGCGGTGCATTATTGTTGTACAATTTCACCCGCGTCAAGTAATACGCAGTTATTAATCTATAAATGACCCATCATCTGTGTAAAGTGCAATACAAAATTCTCTAACACGTCAGAGATTTTTTACTTTTAAGATGTCTCGAGCAAAAAAAACATTTCTGTGCGCTGTCAAATAACGTTATCGAACGTTACATGAAGTTTATATAAGTTTCGCAATTAATTTAATTTTCAAACACGTCATGTCTTGAGCCAACCATTGAGTACTATTATCAAGACTGCTTAGATGGCACCTACACCAGGCTACTAATGCATGTCCAAAATGTCCTGGAAACATCATCCAACTAAGCATCAGATTTATGGTGATATACCCCCTATTTCTACAACCGTGGCACAAAGGAGCACAGTTTGCTGGTCACTGCTTTCGAGCCAAGGTCCAAATCATATCGGACCTCCTTCAATGGAGATTGCCATGTCCAAACAGAGGCTGTAGACCTCTAACGTACCCTGATACCATCTGTAGAGATACTGGCTTGAACTTCAATGAACTTGGAAGTCAATGTGTAATAAATATAGTTGGCAAAGATGTGTGTCATGTATCTTGACGGAAGTCACCGGATGATGATGATGATGACTATTATCAACAACAACCTATATCTAGTGGATAGAATGCCTATGCCAGGTTCTGAAGCCATTTAAAAGTGATATTTCTTACTTTTTTGGTCACAAACGTTACTTTGGAATCGCCCAATACCCATTGCAGCAACGCAAATAGAGTTGAGAAAAGCTGATCTTTCCATTGCGTTTTCATGTCGTCGGTTGCCGCAGTCCATTTGCGTTTTGAGTGTTAATTTGCGGTGTCGTTTGCGGTGAAAATTATTGAAATTATTGAAAACGCAATGCATTGCGTTGGAAGTATGAATTCAGACAGACTCACCTGCCTAACACCTATCGTCTTAGAATTCCACATTTCTTTTAAGTTCCAGAAGAATGGATCGCTACATTTCTGACAGACGTCACTCTCTTCCCACTCAGGAGTCTGCAAAAGAAAATATTCAGGTAATAGTCGCTTTATTGAAAATGTAGACGAGAAAAAGCTGGAAAAGCAGGAATGAATTATTCAGGCTGATAGCAAATGATAAACTAAAAGACAGCCTTTATTAAATCTTATTTTTATTTATTATTTTTTGTTGTTCTGAGATAGATGAACTGAACATGGGTACAATGATATAAAGCTATAACGCTACACACTAGCATACGAGATCAGAACGGATGCTGCCGTATTTCTAATATATAATCAGATAAAGGAATGGAGAAATATGCATCGTACACTAGAACATTAATAACAATCAGACAAATTACAAACAGGCCAGGATTTCATTTTATTTAAAAAAATCCCTGTTCGGCCAGGATTTTTTTCAAATAAAATGAAATCCTGGCCTGTTTGTAATTTGTCTGATTGTTATTAATGTTCTAGTGTACGATGCGTATTTCTCCATTCCTTTATCTATTTTTTGTTGGTTTGTCATGGTTTTTGTATTCGACAATAAAAGGACCATTGCATTTTATGATGTTCATCAAACTTATTAAAGAGTGTGGAAAACAAGTTTCTTGAAAAGAGTTAAAGCGATCGGCCTGTTTGCACAGAAAGGAAACTTGATTTCCCTTTTTGATGCAATTATCTCAGACTTTACCACTATAATATTACTGTCAGTTGTAGCATAGAATCAGGACAGACGCCATTAGATACTTTGGTTGAAAGGAGTTCAATTGCTCTACAGTTTTAGACTAGCTACTAGTCTCTATATACCCAAGCACAGAAGTTAATCATTAATATACATTGTGTAGGCCTACATGTGCAAATCAATACAAACCCACAGATTGCTTTACAAAATGTGTTTACCCATAATAGTACATGGGGGCACTGCACTGCACACCAATACATCAAGATTCCATGTACAATAATGCACAACAATGCACTGATGTCATTGGTCAGAAAAAAAAACAGTCACTTGCAAGCCTCAGACATATACAAACTTCATTCCCACATGTTATTTTACTGCCTAACACCAAATTCTACACACTCTTAAGTCCAATTCAAGTAGGAGAAAAGTGTGGTTAGACAGTTGTGATATGAATAGACAGGTGTTAGGTAAATTGAAGTGTGTACTGGTCAATCATGATAAAGTTGTGTTTTGGGTATTAGGCCAATTGGAGTTGTCTTATCAAAAGTCATTTAAGGACAGGCTTTGTATCATGAATGGGATATGAACTAAGTAAACATAAAATAATGGGGTATGAAGGAAGTGAAAATAGAGTAAAACAACAGGGGATTAAATGAATTTCAGAATGGGATATTGATATTGATATGAAATATTAGTGAAAACAGACAATAAATGCCTTGAATCAAGGCTATACTTCGGCGACTCGACGGACATGTTTTTGTTTTGGAAGACTCTATTCGCAGTATCGAATAAATTCGCAGTATCGGACTGTGAATAAGAAGATGCCGATGCCACCTACCTAAATAAAAATTTGCAGTATCTGCAGTACTGCGAATAGTAGACGAGCTGCCTCTTATTCGTAGTACTGCAAATAGGTTAGTTTTTAGCTAGTCTCTTGTAATACTTGAAATCCTCGATCGCGAAACTACTACTATGCGTGCAGATACGTAAAAGTCTAGCACTCTCTGTGCAGAGGTCAGCGATCAGAAGTCATCACATTCTTTTTTGTATGTATAATTATATTCAAAAAAAAATAATACAAAATTCTTGAATTGGAATGAAATAAATGGAACCGGAAGGTGTATTACCTTTTTAGTTACGAGTTTTAATAAATATTAGCAAACAACAATTTTTATTTTATTTTTGAATCATTTATTTGTCGAATTTTCATGAATATATTTCGCACAAAAAACACTTCTCACCTCACATATTTTGCATTGTACCATTTATCTCAAGATCTGGAGGTCATACTTATTAATACTAAAAAAAAAATTTAAAAAAAAATAAATCCTGACCGTCCGGTCCTCCGGTTTTTTGGCCTGTGAGGGCAACACAACAATTTTTTTTGGGGCCTTATATTGTGATGCGTATGATGTAGTCCGCATCCAACCATGTGTTGAGCCCTACTTATTTCCTTCCTCTCATCATCCATATTCCATATCACAATCTTGGTATCTCCAGCTGAGAATAGTCGCTTGTTCTATTGGAGTAAGTCAAAGCTTTTATTTTACTGCTACATTATTATTGGTCCACCCTGTATAATTGACATGACTTACTTCTTTCCTCTCGGCATCCATATTCCATATCACTATTCTTGTGTCGTCACCAGCTGAGAATAGCCTTTTGCTTCTATTGGAGTATGCTAAAGCTTCTACTTTCCCCCTGCAAACCAAAATAAACAAAAAGCAGAAATTCAAAACTTAAGATTGCAGTTCTAAATTCTGTCATAATTGTAACAAGCAGTGTTCCTGCTAAGGCTGTATGGAAGGCCACTGGCTCAAGAGTCAGGAAAATTGGTGCAAAAGGTTTTTGGAAAATGTATTTTCTTTACTTATTTTACCAATTTTCAACTTTAGGCTTCTGCTAGTGATATTGGGCAAACACTTCTTCAACTTGGGTCAAATTAGCGCAAGCTAAGTCTAAGATCCCTTAATAAGAGAGAACACTGGTTAAAGATCTGGGGTCGATTTCATTAACATTATGATGCATCGTAGTAGCTAACAAAGGGTTCAGCTCGTAACTACAACTAGATATCACAAAGACATGAAAACCCTTCATAAGTATTCACAGCATCGTAAGATATTATGAATTATGCATTAGACAAATCGAACCCTTTGTTAACGTTGCGTTGGGTCAAGAGGTGGTCATAGCTAACAATGGGTTTAGGTCTTACGATGGGTTAATGATGCATTTTAACGTTAGTGAAATTGACCCCTGGAAATCCTCTATATTGTTATACTTTGATCAACACTAAATAGGCGGGAATTATGAGGCTTTTCTTCATCCGCAAGCAAACATAATCCCAGTTACACGCGCGCCGTAGATAATGATGCGCGAGTCACACGTGCAACGCGCACTGCGTCTCCTGAAGTTGTGCTGTGTCCACCTACGCACGCGTCTGTCTGTATCAATTCACGATGTGAAGAGGCCTGCTTATTTGGTGTTGATCAAAGTATACATGGTGGCATTATTGTCAACTAGAGAGCTAAGAAGCATCAATTTATAAGACATTTGCTTCCTTACCCTAGTCTTTGTCAAAGACTCACTTTGTTGATAATCACTAACATTGAGTGCTGAAGAGAGCCATAATTGCATGATGAGGACCAAAGGCAGGAGACATGCCTGGAGGCGAAACGAACTTGCCTTTCACTGAAGACCAGCGACTTTCGCCAGAGGCCAGAGCTGATGGCCTTGCAAAATTAATTGGGAGCATGTATTGTATGTCCAAGCCTATGGGAAAAAGAAACCCGGAAGGCCAAGGACATATATTGACCCGTCTTCTAGGAGATGAGGACGACATGTCGTCATGTCACTGACGACACAATTACTACGTCAGTGACATGTCACTGACGAAGCAATTGCGTCATGGCTACATACAGAAAACTGACGATTATTCAAGTAATTCCCTGATATGGAAATGTGGAGCCTTGAGATGCTAATGAAACTTACATCCGGGGGGGGGGGGGGGGGGCCACTCAAAAAAATTTTGGTAGGTATGTGAGATCTGCGATATCCAACATAGGGTCTTTGGTCTCGGAACGGATTTTTGGTCAAAAATAGGGTCTATGGAACGGATTTTTTCCCGAATTGAGGTCTCAAGAACTGCCTTTTTCCAATAAAAATATGACTATTTGAGCTAAAAATCGTTCAAAATTAGCTTGAAAACATAGTAAAACACATTTTTGGGTCATTTTCTCTGAAAATGGGGTCTTCAGAACTGAAGTTATCTTGAAAAGAGCATCTTGGGGAGCGAAAAAAGAAGCCTTGAAAAGGGGGTCTTGAGGGCGGCACATACCCGTACCTTCCGTCAATGTAAGTAGCCCCCCCGGGACTTACATAAGTACACCATGCTTCTCAGATGTGCACTTTTGTAGATTACTGTTTGGTGTTTTACAATTCCTAATGTCTTATCACAACTTGTCGATATGCTGTGTCTTCATTCAGGTTGCCATGTTCAAAATATTGTTGGAACTATTGAGGAGCCTGTTTCCAAAACCTCTTTAACATCCACTCTGACATACGACTCATTTGCAAAATTGACTTCCTTTTGCAAGCAAAATAGATTATAATTTTCAAGTTTCATAAAACATGTAACACACTTTCACTTGAAATATTCTACAATGTACTCAAAAACGCTAAAAGTGGAAATGAGTGTCCTGCACAAATGGACAGAAGAAGTTTAATTTGCCATCAAACAACACATTATTCCTTTGTATTTCTTTATGTCTGTAGGTATTTTCTGGCAGAGTAAGAAAGCAATTTTTACAATTACATAATTTGAATTAGTTAAAACATTCAATTCACAATATCAGTTATTTAGTATTAATATTTTTCATTAGCAGTGAATTCTGTGCTCTAAATTAGCAGTCAGAAATCGGGGTTGGATGTAAGAGGTTTTGGAAATGAGCTCTTCAATTATAGTGTGCATTTTGTTAACTTACGCGTGTCCTTGTAATTCAAACGCTGTTCCTTTTTTACCACCTATGTCCCATACTATGATTGATTGGTCAAAGCTACCAGAAAATAAGAGTTTCTTCTGTGGTTCCCATGTCAAGCAGCGTATGCTTCCTGTTGAATGAGAAATTCAACACTGATAAACGTCAGTTTTGGTTAAGGTGTCTGGTCCATGCGTACTGATACGAACTCATTTTCTTTCGTAAGTATAGCATCACGCGTGCACAGTATGCAGAATAGTGTTTTGAAGCCAAAAATGTCACATTTTCTCATTTTTTGTAAAAAATAGGTCGGTGACCCCCACTTTTTATTTGGTTAATTGAAAGAACATACTTGTGCGCAAATTGTGTGAAAATATTGACACAAAATTTCAGTGGAAAGTTTTTGAATCAACACTAAATAATGTCACTTTTGCCACATTTCCCTAAGACTCCTGTATTGATTTTCCTCTAACACTCCAAAAATGCTATTTTTAAACTGACTAGCATGCAAAAACATGACGTGACCCCCAATTTTTATTTTAAAAATCGGTTCTACATCGATAAAATATTATTCATGCCAATTTTTACCAGCAAATTTCAGTCGGATCTATCATGGACCAGACACCTTAAAGGGGCGCACCATTAGATTTCCAGGAGAGAGCAGGACGTTGGGTTCGGGGGCGAATTTTTTTTTTGCGTCCCATTCGGGGGTAATTTTTTTTTAGAAATTACTGTTTTTTCCCCTATTCCATGTTCAGGGGTGAATTTTTATTTTCTTCTGCCTATGGAGGGGGGAATTTTTTCCCCAAAAAACTTCCTGCTCCCCCTGGAAATCTAATGGTGTGCCCCTAAAGTGCTGTAAACCTATGAGTGCTTGGAGAAAGAATGAGTACAGATCATCAATCAAACCTATATCTTGGCTTGACTGGGGTCGATATTTGCCCAGAAAAGTACTGCAATGCTAGAAATCATATATTTGGCCACATGGGGATGTGCTCTAATGGGTCACTTTTTTTAATAAGGAATCCTTAAACTTCAGGTCATGTTTCTTACCAAAAAAAATCCTAAAACATGAGTCAATTCTGACTTAGCCCCACATTTCGTTATTTTCACATGGCAAAACCCCTGCCTGAAATTGCATTTTGTTTGGAAAATAGCTTATTTTTGAAGAAAACTCTTTATAAGAGGGTACCGCATTTTGGCCAAAATCACCCTTAACGACGGGTAGAAATTTTGAGTCCCTTGTACACTTGTTTCCAACTCAAATTTGAGTACCCTCTGGGGTTTATACTCACCCGAATGTCCTTTCAGAGTTGTTATAATTTGATAGTTGTTGTCCTCTACTTTTAATACTGTAATTTGACCAGAATAGTCTCCGATGAAGGCATGCTTAGACTCTTCATCAAATCTGTTATTGATGCATCAGTTAAGGAGCAAAACAAAAATAAAGTTATACCATGCATTCAAAACACACTGATCACAACCGTTTTAGTAAAGCAGTCCATGATAAAAAAAAACATACTTGCAACATTGAAAAACAAAGTTATAAATCTTTACATTCTAGAAAAACAAGATCATCTAGGTGTACAATGAGAACATCTAGGTGTATATAGCTAATCTGTGCCATACAGCTTCCTACATATAGTTAGCTGGTAAATATACTGAACAGATATAGATTGATAGAATTTGAAACTCGATAATTTGAAACTTAACATTTGAAACTCAAAATTTTGAAACTCGAATTTTTGAAACTCAAATTTTTGAAAATCAGATATTTGAAACTCGGGTACTGTATTTGAAACTCAAATTTGCAACTCAAAAATTTGAAACTCAACTGTTTGAAACTCGAAAATTTGAAACTTGGATAATTGGAACTTGAATATTTGAAACTCAAAAAATTAAATCTCGGGCAAATTTGAAAATTCAAATATTTGAAAATCGATCAACTCAGAGCAGATAAAAATATTCTTGGAAATGTGCCCGGATGTGTACAATATTTTTTTAGAATATTGTCTGCATCCTGATACGTTCATAAAAAATGTCCCGGATGTGTACAATATTTCTTAGAATATTGTATAAATCCTGGTACTTCTGTAAAATACACAGTTTTATATTTGAAAAATTTCCAGTAAATAACTGTTTAGTTTTTAGTTTACATGAATTAATTTGTCATTTAGATCTTTCTAAAAAATAGAATTAGGCAGTAAAAATAATGGAAATCTAACCAATATGATACAACGAACATCTACACCCATCTCCTCCCTAGCAATTTTCATATGGATTTATGAATATCACATGTTCTTCAATTAACAAGATTATCATCTGAATGTTTGCTAATTTAAAAGGTCAATGGCACCTTAGCACTAAAGTTAATGGGTATTGATATAAAATTGAAATATATACCTTTTCAGAGTCATTCTTTTTGCAGCACGTAGCTCGCGGGATCATCACAATCCCTTCATTCAGCGTGAGTGCGAATCCCTCCTAGTCAATGGGTGGTCATGTGACAGCAGATCATCGTAGATGGTCGGCAGTTTGTATCCTCCATCCTTGTTGAGTGTTGGTTGCTGGCAGCGGATTTCAACAGATTCTCTTATCTTCCTCTTCCAGAAGTGGTCTGCTGTCACATGACCATGACCACCCTAACGGGTGGTCATGTGACTAAGAGGGATTCACACTCACGCTGAATGAAGGGATCGTGATGATCCTGCAAGCAACGTGCTGCAAAAAGAATGACTCTGAAAAGGTATCTATTTCAATTTTATGATCATGACAGAGTCCAATATCAGTATACACAAGGGTATTGATATGTTATTTTTAATCAGATTTTCATATTATAACAAAACTAGAAAAATGTCAAATCTTGGCAGGGTAGTAAAAATGTATCAGCTGTCATCATTAGACGCCACATATATGTGTCATAAAGTTACTTGTTACATTTCACTGAACTGAACTGCAAAGCATTAGTAATTAGTATTTATTAATCATAAATGATAAAATATAAAAATCAAAAACCTAAAAACATGCAAGGATACTGCAGAGCCATTCCCCATGCATTCAATCTATGTCCTCCAAGCCGCCTGCCCGATTCGCTGCAATGCCATTGGAAATATTTATCCCGCCCAACAGTAAGCACCCATTCTGAGACCAAAGAAAACACTACGCCTGTCACTCGGTTCTGATGTGCTGTAAGTAGCAATTAGAAATGGCATATTAGTATTAGGTTAACATTCAAATTGTTTTAAGGATACTGCAGCGCCATGCCGGATGCATCGAGTCGGTGTCCGCCGAGTCTTCTGCCGGATTCGCAGCAATGCCATTGGAAGTATTTATCGTGGGCAACACTCAGCATCCAGTCCGATACAACTGAAAATATGATACCAGTCACTCTGTCTTGATGTGCTGTGGCAAGATAAGAAACAACACATAATAAGTAATAAGTACATGGTGTTAATTTTTCCGGACAAGCCCCCAATTTTCTTCTGGACCCATGGCAATGTCATTGGAAGTATTTATCGTGGGCAACACTAAGCATCCAGTCCGATAAAACTGAAAATATGATACCAGTCACTCTGTCTTGATGTGCTGTGGGTAGCAATTGTTAAGAAACAATACATTTTTTACATCATCTAATTGATAAGTATATGGCGTTAATTTTCCGGACGAGCCCCCAAGTTTTTTGCCAGACTTGCAGCAATGCCATTCATTGGAAATATTTATCATGGGTAATAAGGATAAGTATGCCATCAGTAACTGTCTTGATAAGCTGTAGACAAAAATAAAAATGATATAAATAAATACAACATAGTACCAAGTGTTCCCGATCAAACCCTGCCAAGTGCTTTTTTTTGCCGGGTTCAAATTAATGACATTGGAAATATTTGTCATGGCCCATTGTAATTTGAAATATTACGTTAGTCATATGCTCAAGACTGCAAGAAAGAATACTTATGTGTGGTGTTAAATTTCTAAAGATGAGCCTTTATCCTTGTGTATTTTGCTTGACTGTCAGCAGCAGATAGTTTCTTTAAAATAAACAGTTAATTCAAGGGCTCTCATCAGTATTACCTATACCCTCTATCCTGCAAAGAAGCATATAGTGTATGCAACTCAGTTAATTTCTATTAATCTATCTGTAAAAAAAGGTGAAAAAGGTAAAGGGGACACTCTTGCTTTTTTACAGGTGAGAGTGCCCATCTCTTATTCAAAGTGATTTTGCAATACTTCCTTTTTGTTACATTTGCTGTGAGGGGATTGAGACACCTGCTTCTGAGCAAATCTATTACCTTTCTAGCACAGAAGATTACCGGTACCCATTTGATACCAGGGAACATATAGAAGGGTTATGTATCTTGCTCAAGGACACTACACACACTGGTTATCCATTTTGTGCCCAAAACTCTCAATGTCCCATGATTTAGAGTCATGCATGTCTCTTATCAGGTTCAATCAGAGCTCGTGATTTTAACTAAATAAGATTGCAGAAGTCTGAGTTCCAGAAAAGAACATAGACTTAATTTCTCATTGAAAGTTTTAAAAAAATCAGATAGGCCTAAAAATCAGACAAGTGCTATCCTAGATATTTCACATAAAAGAAAAGGAAAAGATTCAACACCTAGGCCATGTATGTCTCTCAAGTAATCAGGTTCAACCAGAGCAGATTTAACTAATTAAATAAGATTGCAGAAATTTGAGTTCCACAAAAGAACATACTTAATTTCTCATTGAAAGTTTTAAAAAGTCATATAGGCCTAAACGTGCTATCCTATATATTTCACATAAAAGAAAAGGAAATGATTTATCATGAAATAACAAAATTGTCATGTGCTATTGTCACAAATAACTCTCAGTTTCGGTTCAGGCAGCTGAAAATCCATTGGAAACTGAGCAAAGAGAACATTGTGTTACAATATTTCAAATATTTCCTGAAAAATACAAAAAAACTTATACCTGAGAGTTTTAGTGCACTAGTGCCTCAACACTTGACATCATGCACATGTATACGAAACTAAGGGAGATGTTCTAGCAGTGATGGTGCATCAAGGTTCAGCTCCCCTAGAGGTTGCTGCAAAACCTAAACTGATGCTTGGTGTGGTATGGAGCTTACTTGGGCCACAGTGATCAGCAAACACCTGTTAAGTGTGCTGAGTCCACATGGAATTACAAAATAGGGAGTATCAGTGCAGTAGAAATCCCCTGTATTTATATAATAACATAAGCAACATATTCTTACCTAGATATTCCCTTCTTGAAAGTAGCCTGTTGAAGTCTTCAGATAGACCAAACTCTGACACAGTGCCATTATCTTGACCAATAAAAATCCTCCTTGTTTCTTCGCTGTACTCCATGGTTGAACAGGATGCTGGAAAAAGAGGCAAAAAAGTTCATTATGAGAACCACTTGTTCATTGGTCAAAATAAATGTACTTTCATTGATTGATGACCTAGATCAAATGTTTGCTGTAACATTAAAGGAGCATGGTCCGATTGGTTTAACTTTTTTTCAAACTTTTTGAGATTTTGGTACCAAAATATTGCTCATATTTTTCTCATAACCCATGTGAAATTTCATGGTTGAGTTATGTTCCGTTTTGGAGATATGTATGAAAATATGTCTAATTATGGTAACCATAATCAATTTTATACAGCAACGTATATAGGTGGCTCTGAAATACAAAATTGCCCATAAAATTAAAATGGTTTGACGGATTCAGCTGAAATTTTGAACTTAGACTTCTGGTCATCTTTCATATGACATTGAAAACCAAATTTTGAAAAATCGGACCAAGCTCCTTTAGGTGAGTGTGTTCATAGCAGGGATGTGGCATGGCAGGTAGCGGACAGCAGCACCTGGCACTCAGATTTAGAGCCCACCACCAAAGAGGAATTTGTAAAGATTGGTGATACAAATATCAATCCCAGCCCTGAAGCCCGCAATCTCGGTGTCACTTTAGATTGCCATCTCTTGCTAAAGACTCACATAAGCAACGTTTGTCGCAGTTGCTGGGCTTTTATCTATAAGCTTGGCAGAATTAGGAAATACCTCAACAATGATACCACTGAGCGTCTAGTACCGATTTCATTACCTCACGTCTTGACTGCTGTAATTCTCTCCTTCTGGGCCTTCCTGATAATGATCTTCAAAAACTCCAAAGACTACAGAACGCTTCAGCCCGTCTTGTCACACTGACTAAACGCAGAGATCACATCACTCCAGTGTTACAAGATCTCCATATTGGCTACCTATATCTAAGCGCATTGAATATAAGATCCTCCTTCTGGTGTTTAAGACTTTCCACGATCACTCTCCTGCATATCTTGCTAATTTGCTCAGCCGCTATACACCAGCTCGCACTCTCAGATCCTCATCTCAAGTCTCTTTCAAATTTCCTACGCAGCGTCCAAGAACAAATTTCTATGGACAAAGATCATTAGCTGTTTCTGGACCAAAACTCTGGAACAATCTGCCTTCAAATAATCAGGAACGCTGCTCCAATAATGACTACTAGTCAGTTCAAGCGTACTCTCAAGACTCTACCTTTTTGAAGACTACTTTCAGTGACATAATGAGAAATTACCTATAACTTTCCAAATTTTCTCCTATGTACATGATTCTGCTTGTAACAATTTGTAAGTTTGTAAAGATTGTATATTTCTTAGGTTTTGTTACAAGTATGTACAGCGCTCAGCGGCTTCTTTGTTATGAGCGCTCAAAAATCTCACATTATCATTATCATTTATAGTGCCCAGCACTCAAGGGTCAAAAATGGCAAAATGATGTATAGTAATTTTTCCAAGTTCTGGCAATTTTCAATTTCACTCAAAATTCCCCAAAACACCACCATGCAACCACCTAACCTTTCCGGGCCATTGTTCACAGATTCTTTGTACATACGGTATACCATGTTTTTTTCTTTAAACAGCATGTCAACACAGTAATGAAATATATAACAAAACCTGAATTTCGAAGGTAAAAAAATAGTTGGTCCAGATATTTGTAATGAACGGTGTTTATTTAGGACTATGAAAATGAAAATAAAAATAAATGAAAATATATAGGCTAATACTGGTCATACTATCTGAGTGTGTTTGTTAAAAAGAAAAGGGTATTTTTTCCAAGGCCTACTAAGAA
>JXSR01S005078.1:16735-35501 GCA_000969725.1 Ophiothrix spiculata
AAAAGAAGGGAGAAAAAAAGGAGAAGAGCCCTCAAATATCATCATACATATTTATATACCCACAAACTGCAGTAAAACCGTATAGCTTCAGGGGGCTTCGCCCCTCTACCCCCACCGAGGCTTTCATATAACCCCACAAAAAAGCATAAAATGCAGTAAACCCTGTAACTTCAGGGGCTTCGCCCCCTAGACCCCCACCGGGGCTTTCCTTATTAAGCAATTAGCCAATTTTTGCCTTAACTTAATCATGAATGTAGTTTAGAATAAAATATTCTTTAAGTTTATTGCGAAATTGTTTGATTGATATGGATTATTTAATATTAGCTAATATTGTTTGGAAGCGAGTTCCCAAAGAATGGGACCAGTTGTGCGGATAGCACGATCTGAAAAAATTTTCTTATTTTATGTGATATTCAAATCGTTCACATGTCTTGTTTGATGGTCATGGATCTGACCACGTTTGGATAAGAAATTTTTGAAGGAAACGGGTAAATCGTTAAGAGCGAATATCTGAACATGAATACACCAAGTTCCATTTTATAAATATCATTTACAGTGAGTAGGTTATTGTCGCGAAATAGTGGCGGCGTGTGAGCCCTATAATGACTATTTGAAATTGTTCTACACTCTTAAAACTACGGGGTCATCGACCCTTTTTGTGGTCAAAATTTGACCACTATTTTTGAGTTAGGTGCATAGTTGATATCTGACACAGGAAACTGACCCCGTAGTTTTAAGAGTGTAATGGCCCATTTCTGCAACTTTATCAATTTGTCAAGATGTGTTTTATGTGCACTTCCCCAAATAAGAATTCCGCAGCTAAGATATGGCAATACAAGAGCACAATATAATGATCGGAGTATTCTTAATGGTAATGAGTACTTCAGTTTGCTGATGACACCAATATTCCTTGAAATTGTCTTGGATGTACATTCAATATGTTTTTCCCACGTATACACGGCATTCGTCTGCTATTACTCCAAGAAATTTTGTAGATTTTACACGTTCAAGCGTAGTCTCATTTAAAATTATTTGTAAGTTTGCAAGTGACTCAACTTTTGTCATATGTGGAGTGCCCAGAATCATATAATTTGTTTTGCTTGCATTAACTGATAGTTTGTTGGCTTTTATTAATACAGTTCATTATTTATTAATACAGTTTCATTTTCAATATTTCTATGCGAGTAAAGAATGGTAGTATCATCAGCAAAGAGAATGAAATCAAGAATATTTGATTCGTGATATCATTTACATATAGAATAAAGAGAAGTGGTCCCAGTATAGATCCTTGAGGAACACCACATAAAATACTTTGACATTCTGAATCATGATTATCACACGAAACATATTGCTTACGATTTTGCAAATAGCTTTAAAACCATTCTAGCACAATGCCACGGAACCCATAATGATTTAGTTCATGAAGAAGTATTTCATGGTTAATAGTATCATAGGCTTTTGGCAAGTCTAGAAAAATTCCAATTGTACTCTCATTTTTTCAACAGCATTGTTGGTCTACACATTTCTGACACCACTTGTTAATGTTGAATACAAACTTGAACTTGAACCACGACCTATTTTTGCCTAAGTTTAAGGGGTTTTCTCTGAGATACAGTTGCTTACGACTGCGGGATAACGATTTTTTTCATTAATAATAGTAAGAAATCAAAAAAAATTTGCATACATACATACATACATCAGGCTTATTTATCTCCGTTTTACGTGCTCAAATTTCAATGCACAATGAACGCATGCTTTACTAACGCGTTTGGTTAATCACGCGCCGCCTAGCTGCGTAATATATACGCGGGAAATATGCAGACGCAGATGTGCATTCAAAGCAAGGAAGTTATAAAGGGGAACCGGTACTCTCCGCCATTTTGATTTTATCGCCGTGTAAATCCTATGGGACGGCAGCCATCTTGGATTGTCGCTCATGGAGGGTGAGTTATTGTACCTCCGGCATTTTACGGCTCCGCGTGCAACACTTCGAGAGTCTTCGCAACGGATTAGCGGGAAAATTGGCGTACTTTAATCAGAGCAAGTCGCAATGCACGCTACATGAAACGCAGACACTGTTTGCGCGTGAAACAAAATGCACACGCTGTATATGCGTCAGGTGAAGATTTACGCGATCTGCCTGGATATCGGGTCAAAGCCCGAATATATCCGGAGGTACAATAACTCTGCTCCATGAGCGACACAAGATGGCGGAGAAAGACGGTTCCCCCCTATAACTTCCTTGATTCAAAGTAATCAAATTTTATCAAAAAAATGCCAGTTTTGGTCGGTTTTTCTTAAAACTAACACGGTGGCCATATTTTTTATATTTCAGTATTTTGAAGAGCGCAAAAAGTGCTTTAACATATGTAAAAATTAAAAAAATTAATGGAGGATTTACTATTTTACAAGCACATAATGATCGACATTTTGGAGTTTTCCCTATACTTTGTATGGTTAATCGGGTGATTTTTTTGGAAAATATGTACTTTTTGAAATGCCTGTATCTCAAAAACGAGCACGGTGACATATATTTTTTTAATTATTTTAGAATCGTTATCAGCACAAATAAATCTACCAAATGTTAAATTTTCAAGAAAATAAATTGTGTATTTGCATCTCAGAGAAAACCCCTTAATGGACGGACTTTAAGGCCTAATTATCTCTAACATTCAAACTTGACCATTTTAAAACAAACTTGATCCTACTCGCCATTTCTAACTACAGTATGTCTAAACAAATCTAGTAAAGGTGTGTTATGTTAGGCCTACAGCTCAATAGTGGTTAATGAATTTCTTTGGTTTGTAGCACATCATGTCCAAAATTCTTAAAATGATTTTATTCTAAAGTCTCTCCCAAACAATTATGACAATTTCACAAACTTGACACCTTTACATGTTTTATCATAAGGGTTTTTTTCTCTTACTTTTTTCATATTTGTTTCAGACATTGCCATGATATTTCCATCCTTTTCAGGCAAAGGCAACATTTAATAGTTAAGCCATTATCCCATAAAATAATAGGCCTGTATGACTTGTTAAATATTGCAGTTCCGAGTTCCGGTATAAATAACTTGTATATGTATTACTCACTTTGCACTGTCTTCAGATGTCTGCAATTTGCTAAGAACGGGTGCCCAATTTCAGATATGACAAGGTTAAAACATATGATTATCCATTTGAAAGGAGCTATTCACTTATCATATTGGCTGTGTTAAATAGTGCTCGTTGGTATTCAATGGTTTTTATACTTATTAGAGTTTTTACAAAGGAAGTGTCAGTTTTGAGTGGGATCTTGAGCATTTGCCGTCGTTACACCGAAGGCATGTTTCATGTTGCAGAGACATCTGCAGTCTTAGGGCGTGGTCACACATAATTTGTTCATGACTATATTCTCGCTCGTGAGCGGCTCTAGAGCGAGACAACTTAGCAGCTGCGTTCACCCTGGGACACAACTTGCGCGGTAAAACTAAATGGCGCGTCACTTTTAGTCGCGAGCGATACACTTTCTATAACTGCGTTCACACTGGGAGTTTGATCTTGTATCAGTGAGAAAATCTTATCATTTCTAACTATGACCATTTTAAATAAAACTTAAGGTCTAAACATCTTACGGGGTTTCCTCAGAGATGCAGTTGCTTACGACTACGGGGTAACAATTTTTTCATAAATAGTAAAAAAAAAATGTTTGCATCCGTTTTGCGTGCGCAAATTTCAATGCACACTGGCCGCATACTTTACTTGGTTAATCACACGTCGCATCGCTGCGTATACTATATACGCGAAAAAGTTATGCTTGTCTTGTCTTGTCTTGTCTTGTTTCAGGTTCTGCACAACACCCCTAAAAAGGGGTCAACCGTGCAGGTGGTGCGGTGATGTTTCTTTCTGTGGAGAGAGTGAACTTTGGAGACAGTTTATTATAATTGGTTAAGATTCATATGTCTGATGATGGCTTCTTTGAATTGATTCTTGTCCTTTATCTCAATGATGTTGTTCCAATTTACCAGAGTTCGGGGAATGAACGAAAATTTGAAGCAGTCTTTATTGGTTTGGATTGGTATAGCATTATTTGCAGTGGGTGCTGTATGGCGAAGAGTCCGTTTGACCGGTTGTAGGGCGTTGTGTACTGGGATGGCCAGGTCACCAGCTAGTGCTTGTTGAAAAGTTAGAAGACGTTGGGCTTGTCTTCTTTGATGTAAAGGTTCCCAGTTCAGTACATTTTTCATAGCGTTGACACTACTTTTCCTTCTATAGTCCCCAGTCACAAATCTTGCAGCCATATTTTGTATGGATTCCAATTGGTTTATGTGTTTTTGCGTGTGCGGATCCCATACAGATGAACCGCAATATGAGATTTCTTTGATGTGTTTTGGGTAATCGTATAAGTTCCTTCTAAGGAAACCCAGAGTTCTGTTTGCTTTGCTTGATATACGGTCTATGTGTGAGTTCCATGAAAGTTTATGATTGATGTCTACCCCAAGATATGCATGCTCATTTGTTTCTTGCAAATTTATACCATTTAATGAATAAGAATAGTTTAAAGGTGATAAGGAATGAGAAATGTGCATAACATAACATTTCTGGGCATTGAATGCCATCTGCCACTTGTTCTGCCATGATGTAAGTGTGTCCAAATCCCTTTGTAGTCTGCCAGCATCCTCAGGTCCAGCAACGGTTGAATACAATATACAATCATCGGCGAACAGGCGGACAGTGGATTCAATGCCATCAGGAAGATCGTTAATGAAAAGTAAAAAATCCAATGGTCCAGTGACCGTGCCCTGTGGGACACTTGAATCGACCGTTACCCATTCAGAGAATTCACCATCGACTACGACGCGTTGTTTGCGTTTTGTCAAAAGGTTTCTATCCACTTTCCTCTCACACCATAGCGATTTAGCTTTAATAATAATCGTTGATGAGGTACCTTATCGAAGGCTTTTTGGAAATCCATTATTATTACATCCACTTGTTGTTTTTTATCTACGGCTTTAGTGATATCATGCATGGTGGAGAGAAGATGCATCTCACAAGAATGACCCTTGCGAAAACCATGTTGTTGATTACATAATATGTTGTGTGTGTCCAAATGGGTCATGATATTTGAGTGGAGAATATGCTCAAATAATTTGCTACATACTGATGTGAGGTTTACAGATCGATAATTAGCTGGTGAAGTTCTGTCACCCTTTTTGAATATTGGGGTGATGTTCGCGCACAACCAGTCCTCTGGTACAATACCCGAATCATATAGTGAAGCTTGAAAAACTACAGTCAGAGCAGGGCTAAGTTCCTCGGCTGTTGTTTTTAAAAGCCAAGGCAGTATTTCGTCGGGTCCTGCTGCTTTGTGAGGGTTAATATTGGAAAGCAACTTTTTAACACCGTCTTGATGTATAGTTATATCTGGTAAAGATGGAACATTGCTTTCATTTTCAACGGGTATGTCCTCAAGTTTTTCTTTTGTAAACTGTGATTTGTATTGTAGATTTAACAACTCAGCTTTTTGCTTGCTATCAGTAATTAAATTACCATTGTGTGTGTGTCCTTTAATGCAGGGATTCCGGTGGAATCTTTTTAAAGGGATTTTACAAAGCTCCACAATTGCTTCATTGAATCTAAACACTTTTCATTGATGTACTGTATGCTTTCCTTGTCGCTTTCTTGACTTTCTTCCTGATTTTGCAAATTTGCAGAAGTTTTCCCAGTCCTCTGGTTTGCCACTTTTCTTGGCTTTGTTGTAAGCCCTTTGCTTACGTTTTAACCAGCGTTTAATTGGTTTGTTTATCCATGGAGTACAGTTTCGTTTACGTACTGTTTTTGATGGTACGTGTGTGTCCATAATAGAATTGAGTTTGTTTTTTAACTCAATCCATAACAAATTTGCATCAGTACTGTGTGACGCAGACGCAGATGTGCCATTAAAGTGAAAACTTGAATTGCCCCATTGAAAAATGTCCGGTTTTGTCATTTTCCTTGAAAACTAATAGGTGACCTTATTTTTTTCAGTATTTTGAAGTACGCAAAAAATGCTTAAATATGTGTAAAAATGACAAAAATCAAAGGAGCATTTACTATTTTAATCGACTTTTTTAGCTTTACTTTGTCTGGTAAATCGTAAAGGGGTTTTCCATTGATTTTCTTAAAAGTTTAGTGTTTGGTAGATTTATTTGTGCTGATAAAGTATCTAAATTAAACATATTGGTCACCGTGCTCATTTTTTGAGATACAGGCATTTCAAAAAGTACATATTTTACCCAAAATTCACTCGATTAACCACACAAACCATAATCTGCTTTATACAAAACTTTCACAAACATAAAGCATTGCCATTTTTAACAGTCAAATTGATCATGTTGACTAATCTTGATTCAGCAAGACCCTCGTTATCATTTCTACCTGTTAAGCAAAACTTATAAGAATGTTAGCCCCAAACATTTCTAAAACAACTTGATCATGTTAAATACAAACTTAAACTTGATTCAATGAGACACTCGTAAACACTTTTAATAACTGGCTATTTAAACAAATAAACTTGTAGGCCTAAACATTTTAACACAGCCTAATCTGACATTGATTAGAAAAGTTGAACACGAACTTAAACTCGGGTCAGTGAGACCCTCGTTATCATTTCTAACCACTGCCTGTTTTAGCAAAACTTTATAGAAACTAAATACATTTAAGACCTCTAACATTCAAACTTGATTAAGTCCCTACTCATCATTTCTAACTATACAGCATGTTTAAGCAAAACTAGTGAAGGGTAAAGCATTTAGTTGGTTAACAGCCACATGTCCAAATCCCATATAGAAAACAATGTAAGTCTCCCCAAAACTCATATCATCAAAAAAGCATGAAAATATCACAATCTCGACACCTTTCATGCAATATGATAAGGTTATTTTTCATTTTTAAGAGGGGGGGGGGGGGACACGTCACTCAATTTTATGTTTTTGCAAGTTTAGTTTTTAGCATACCTTTTTAACAAAGTGCTTAAAGGAAATAAAAGTATACATTACCTAGAAAAGAAACATGATGGTGATGGTGATTTTTGACCAAAAATCACAAAAAAAACACAATGTTTGGCCATTTTTTGGACTTCTTCCAATTTAAAAATTACACATTAGAAATACTTCTGAGTGGGTTTTGTAATTTTTTTGATTTTCATGCCAAATATAAGGTCTAAAATTCACTTAATTTCATTTTTGGTGATTGGGCGTTTTTAATTAAAATTCCCACTCAGAAGTATTTTTTTAAAGTGTTGTTTTTAGCTTGCATGGATGGAAGCCCAAATGGCCAAAAAATTTTGTTTTTTGTGATTTTCTGAAAAAAATAATCAATATCACCATCATGTTCCTTGGAAAAATTCCTTTCTGGAAATGTAAACTTTTATTTACTTTAAGCACTTTGTTAAAAGGGGTATGTTACAAAATAAACTTGCAAAAACGTAAAATTGAGTAACGAGATTTCTATTGCTCTTTCATATATATTTTTTAAGACATTTGTCCATCTCCTTCCTTTTCAGGCAAAGCCAACATTTAATAAGTACTGTATAATTTAGTTAAGGGGTTTCCTCTGATATGCAAATACTTCATTTATTTTCTTAAAAAATTAGTATTTAGTAGATTTATGTATGCTGATAACGATTCTAAAATAATAAACATAGGTCACCGCGGGCATTTCAAAAAGTACATATTTTCCCAAAAAATCACCCGATTAACCATACAAAGTATAGGGAAAACTCGTTGATCATTATGTGCTTGTAAAATAGTAAATCCTCCATTCATTTGTTTATTTTTTACATATGTTATAGTAAAGCATGCGTTCAGTGTGCATTGAAATCTGAACACGCAAAACGGATGCAAACATTTTTTTAGTTTCTTACTATTTATGAAAAAATCGTTATCCCGCAGTCGTAAGCAACTGTATCTAGGAGAAAAAGCCTTCAGCCATTAATCCCGTAATATAACAGGAGAATGTGACTTGTATATAAAATATTGTTCCGATCAAGTTTCGACAGTAACTTGCTTATCGTTTACTCACTTTCCACTGTCTTCAGGTGTCTGCAATTTGCTAAGAACGGGTGCTCAATTTCAGAACTGACGAGGTTTTAACATTCGGGTATCCACTAGAAAGGAGCCTATCAATTTTCATGTTAGCTTTGTTAAATAGTGCTGGCTGGTATTCAATGTTTTTTATACTTTTTAGAGTTTTTACAAAGGAAGTTTCAGTTCTGAGTGAGATCTGAGCGTTTATGGCGTCGTTAAATGATTATGTTTTATGTCAGTTTAGCTTGTCGTGTATATTATGTGCCTATTATGAGGGATGAGAGATTGTTACCATTTTAGGTGGGCGGGGTTGACGTGAGATGATCTATCACAATGTGTGCTTTTTAAAAATGTCTGTTGAAATGCCAGAGAGTTTGTAAAATTCATGTGTATTTTGAGCAATCCGTCAAGGCAAAAGTTGCTTTTGTCATGAAAACAAAAGATAAACAGGGCATTGTAATGTAATTTTTTTTTATTTCACCGTCTCAAGTCTTCCCGCATGACTCCGTGGTTGTTCTTGTTCCCCGGAATGTATGATTAAAACAGTTTGATTTCACATTTTCTGAGCAGCAGGAGGGCATTTACCATTAAAAACAAATTATTTGAAAAAGAGTAGCAAACCTATTAAGAGTAGAAAAATAGGTCTTTGTATTATAAGTCGCAGGTAGGTATATTTCTGCCATAAATTATTTTTCAAGGCATGAACTTCGAAAGACAAGTCTTACAAAGTTAACGATACATGATTTGAATTACAAATCTGGTAGAGTTGAAACATTTATAAGTTTCAAGTTATGTATTATCTGACTACCCGTTAACATTCATGTTTTTCTTAAACAGAACTTCGAAAGACAAGTCTTACAAAATTGACAATATATGATTTGAATTACAAATATTATAGAGTTGGAAAATTTGTAATTTTTCAGTTAGATATTTTCTGGCTATCCGTTAACCCTCGTCTTACTAAGCCTTTTTTTGTAACACGTCTTCCTGAGGGGGGGGGGGGGGGGTTCTCTGTGATTTTGAACTTGGGACCCCCAAAGTTATATTGTTTGGTACTATAGTATAGGGTAGGGTCTCCTCTATCCATTGATACCAAGATCATGAAAATCAGTCAAGGCGTTACGTAATTATGACGTCATTAAGTTTTTTCCGGACCGAAAAAAAAAATCGACTTTTGGCAAAAATGGCCACTTTTTCAAAAATCGCTATAAAACTTCTAAATGTCCGATTTTCGTTGGATTTTTTGTTAATGAATAAAGGAATCAACAATTCTAACATGTCCTGTAAGTTTCAAGTCAATAGCATGCAGATATTTTTCAAAATGGCGACTTAAAATTTTCCGAGGTGGCAACCACCCCCCTACCCGTCGACTTTGACGGCCTACCATAACCCCACCTTAGGTGGTACCCCCGATTTTTTTCCATCAAAATGACCGCAAAGGATGTAAAAACAATTACCTAAATGCTCAGGGTCGCCTTGTTTTGCGTTTTAGTGCAATCGGCGATCATCCGTTAGCCCCCCCCCTTAGGAAGACGAGGGTTAACCCCGGGGGTTAACCCTCGTCTAACCAAGCCAATCTATTTTTTGTAAAATATCTAACCATTTAGTAGTTGTTTCAATCTCCCCAGAGTAGTCCGTCAAACTTGGGGTGAAGAAGTGGTGTTGTTGCAACCCGGTGAAATTTAAGAGTTGGCATTTTAAGAAAATATATGCATGTTATGAGACTCAAACTTACAGGGCATGTTAGAACTGGTTTCCCTTCTTTACTAGTTAAACACTCGAAAACAATCCGATATTTAAAACTTTTATAGCCAAATTTCGATTTGGTAGCCATTTTTGCCAAAAATCTTGATTTTCCGATTCGGAAGTATACTTTTTAATGACATAAGTATGGAACATCTTGACCGATCTAGTGATTGTAGCATCGTTGGATATGGGAGGACGGGCCATCAGGCCCACCGAGAAGGAGGGGGGGGGGGGGTGCAAAGGGGACATTTGTCCCGGGGCCCGTTAAAATGTTTAAAAATGAAAAGAAGAAGCGTGAAAAAGATTGAAAGAAGCTTATTTTTTAATATAGTCAAGGCATTTTAAATAGCTAATTTTCCAATTTTTGAGCGCTACTCGCGCATATTTCACAATTTTGTAATTTTATAGCAATTTGAATTTGATAAAGAACTTCTTTCTACTGGCGTCCAATGTCCCCATATGCAACCCGCATATATGACGTATTTGGATTTTTGCACATTTTGGTGATTTTTGACTTAGAAAGCTTTAGGGCGGTTAGGGTTAAAAGTGTTAAAATGGTGTACTGGTGTACATTTACATTTTATCTACCACTTACACCCCCCCCCCCCATCAATATGCTTCTTTCTGGCTACGGCCCTGTATGTATGTCAAATTTCGTACAAATCCGACAATTTGTATTTGAGTTACATTCGTTAAAAATCGCATAATTGCGATTTCTCCACTTTTAAGGGAGGTAAGAGCCTCGCAAAATTCATGGGATAAAAGTTTATTTCAAAAAATATAAATCAAGGTTTACCAATGTAGACATTTCTAGATGGGAAATGAGCCAAGGAATTTAAATATGGTGTTGGAATTTTACCTAAAATCCCCATTTTTATGAAAATCACAAAAAACTGGTATTTTTGCAATATTTGTTTGAACAATGATTAAAAATTACACGCACGTCAAAAAATTATGACAGGGGCATAATATGAATGAGAAAACTTGAAAATAGGGAATGTTTTCCCACTTATTTCTTATTTTTCAAAATATGACCATATTTGGTCATTTCTGAAGAATTCCATTTTCCAAATATCATATTTATTATCATAAAATGAGTTATATGCCTTATAGGGCTTCTAGTAACAACCAAAAAAAATGCACATCTTTATCATGGTTTTCTGCTTTTCCCCATGTTTCCTGTCTATAGTATAGTCTTGCAGCTGCTGTCTTTCTTGTCCTCCCGATTTTTCCCGTTTGCTATCCCGATTTCCAAAACGAAAATTAAGGATACGACTTACTCCATGTATTTCTATCGGGTCACGTATTGAAGAAAATATCACATTTTGTTTTACCTTTCCTAAAAAAAAGGTGTACTTAACGTAAATTCATACACTCTGCGTTATGCGTAAAGCAATTACGCGCTGAAATTGTAAATCTAATTGGACAGTTTGTAACTTGTACGCATTCATTAATGGGGCAAACTACACGAGAGCTGGGAATGTTCATCCGTGTACATCGATGTACATTCCAGGAGTTGAGATTGTGTCTACACGATGATGTTCAACCAGATGTGGATTCACGCTGCGTATTCAACTGCGCGTATGTGTATGCGCCTATGCGTTATACCTACGCGTTTTACCAAGTCGCTCGTCAACGCGCACGCACACGCAGTGTGTGAGTCGTGACGAACATTATCAAGTTGAATGTACATGGATGTACATTCCAGGAATCTACATTCCCAGCTCTCGTGTAGTTTGCCCCAATCTCGTCTAGTTGCACGCTGCGTATCGCGTGGTGCGTTGTACAATCCCCTGTACGCGTACGCGTAATATACTCGCGCTTATATGGCAAGTTTCATTTTAAAAGAAAGGTAAATCTAAATTAAAATGAATAACATGAGACGATGGATGGTTATATTTTTATGTTTTATTGAAATAGGAAACACATTTTTCAATAATAATGCCGTTTAATTTTTTAAATTATATTCTAATCATTCGTGTATGAAATAGATTAATAACTGCTCTTTACTTGGCGCTTGTGAAATTGTACAAAAATAATGCACCTTGTGCTGAAGTTGAAGTTGTCCAACTCACTCGGCTGCGCCTCGTGAGTGCGGACAACTCAAGGGACAACTTCATCTTCAGCACGCGGTGCATTATTGTTGTACAATTTCACTCGCGTCAAGTAATATAAGTAATAAACATAATTATGTTATTCCAAATCCGCTGGGGTTTACGCGTGAACCCAACTTTTTATAGGTTTTATCACATATTTATGTCGAAGTTAGGGATATAATTTTAGTAACCAACCCGGAAGTCGCCGTATTTTAGTTCCGCTAAGTAGCCAAATAGCATGAATAGACTTGCGACATGTCACGTTATGGTCTAGTGTCGACATAAATGTCGACATATAAGCTGTCGTCGACAAACTAAGAAGGTGTTATCATTATTAAAGGTTATTACTAATATTGTAAATGTTCATGTTCATTGAACTTGAGATTTCAGTGAGTCAAACATATACGCGTACGTCAAAGTCCGTGTTTTTTCCGAGGAAGTTATATAACTTCCTTGTTTTTTTCATGAATTTTGGCAATCATTTACCCTAGGGGTTAATTAGGTCTATTACACAAACGTCGAACCGAGGCCAAATATATAGGCCTATGCGAGTTTAGTTACCCCCCCCCCCCCCCCCCGATTTACGCACAATATTATTCAACAGTTATAAACAAAAAAAATTACAAGTCTACAATATTTACAAAATGAAATGCGGGGGAAAGTTAAAGGACTCAAGATCCGAGATTGGCAGGACAGGAAACGCAGCGAATAAAAGTTACACTAAATAAAATAAAATTTTCTCAGGACTTTTTCACAAAATCTGATGAAAGAGGTCCATGTTAATCACTGATGTTAATTATAAAATTTCAAACAACTACTATTTATTTCTGTGAAAAATTCAAATTCAAGTGGTTCTGTTGACAAACCATAATCCAATACCGGTAATGAATGAGAGGCGCAGAATTCGGCACCTTTATCTAGCAACAAAAAATTAAATGGTTCCTCCTATAAAAGAGTCCCTGGTTTCATGTGAAATATGGTACAAATTATAATTTACACACACCCTTATATTTAGATCAAGGGTCCTGTGATGGGTGTGGGTGCAGAGAAAGGGTGTGGGCACCAAGGAAGTTATAACTTCCTTGGTGGGCACTCGTATAAAATTGAAAATAGAACCCCAGTCCATTATCTGAACTTAGCTATTGCCAATTGGGCTTGGTGCCCAATGGGGGTGGGGGTCCTATTATAGACCCCTTAAAAACACCTATTTTCTACAATGTTCCTCAAAATCATGGAAAATCACTTGCAGGTTATATTATTTTAAACATGTTCTATCGATTCAAGTAAAAGTAAAAATATGCAGGTAAAAAATTAATGGGAAGAATCTAGGCCAGTCCCTTTAATTTCATCCTCTGAATCTGCTATTCATGAATCGTTAAAGAAAATAGTTTTTTATCATTCATATTCAGACTCGTGTCATTTATATTCAGTGATGTATAAGCCCTAGGTTTGACCCGGGGGGTCCACTGAGTGTAAAGTGTGATGGGGTCATCAGCGAGCAGAAATCCAAGGGAAAGGGTACTTTTTTTGCGAATTGACACGGACCGCGAGGACCGTGATAAGGGTATCAATTTCGCATTATTTTGGAAAATAGGGTATACACTCTTAAAATGAAAAGAGTGAACAGTCAATCTTTCTTAAAGTGATTTTTTTCACCCGAAAAGAGTGACATTTCACTCTTTTCGAGTGAAATCGAACGGGGTTTGAGGGAGTGAAAATGGTCACCAGGGGTTGCCTTTACACTTTTAAATCCACCGGACAGAAGGACCAGTAAGTCTCAAAATCCACAGGTCCTTCACTAAATTTACAGGTCCTTCAGAATGACTTTTGATTCCAAAATCAGTGATAGCCTAAAAATACGATCGGACCGAAGGACCATCTAATTGCTGAACTGGTCGGTCCTTCCGAAATTCTGTCGGTCGGGACCGACGGTCTGACGGTAAAGTCGAACCCTGAGTCACTCTTTTAAAGATTGGTCACTGATACCGCTCTTTTGAAAAGAGCCATATTTTTTTTTTTGAGTGATTGAGTGAAAAAAAATCACTCTAAGAAAGAGTGACCGCTCACTATTTGCCTTTAAGAGTGTACTTTCCGAAGCATAAATCAGCGTTTAGGGTATTGATTTTAAGAACAAGTAGTCAGCAATTACAGTAAGAATTTTAAGAACATGAATTAACACAAAAACCTCTGAAAAATCCAGAAAACACCTGCAACTCATCCCCTATTTGATAAAATCACGTCGCTTCTATACTGCAGGCCATTTCCTGGCATCTCATTCACGTAATTTGTAAGGTTTTTTTTATGGTAGGTTAGTGAAAAGGGTGTTTAAAATACGATTGGTCAGTGAAAAGGGTATCATTTTTACACAAAGGTCAGTGAAAAGGGTTAGGGTTACACATCGCCCAGGTCAGTGTTTAGGGTATAAAATTTGAGGGTCTGCTCGCTGATGACACTACATGAAATAGCCGAGTAGCACTTGAGGCCTTGGGACCCGGACAAAATGTTCCCGTCCAATGTTTTAGAAGCAGAAAAATTCTTCTTTCACCAATTCAAAATCCCAAAAAATCCCCGTTGAGGTATAAAATGCTTCTCGCATTTTATCTAGGTCATATGTTTAGTAAACCAGTTGGCATGAGCTATATTTGCCAAAACTTCGTTTTACATTTTCCCATATATTTAAAACATAATTTACACAGGTCTCAAATCAAAATAAGATGATTTTAAAAGAAGCTTACAGAAAATGAAGTAAAATAATTAAAAAATAGTGGTATCTCCTGGAAATGGCAAAACGCATGTTTGACTTATTGTTAGTTCGCCTGACAGAATATCCTTTCAAAAATGAAATTAATTAGGCCTATAACTTAAGGGTCCTGTCAACCCTCCAGTTTCAGAAAGTGGTTTTGGCTCTGTAACTCAGCAACGAATAATTAAATCCATATAAAAGGATACATTTCTAGAATTGAATTTGCGTACTGAACACGCTGGTCATGTCATTTTTGAACCAAAATGTGACATTTTGGCCCTAAGTTCCAAAAAAGGTCCAACAATCATGTTTTTGGCCCAAAAATTTACGGGAAAGCTAACTACACTTTGCTTTGGTAAAATGTTGAACTGTTTTACTTTTTAGAATCTAGAAAGCAATATCTGGGAACGCTTTTTTCAAATTTTTGATTTTATTCTTCATTTTTGAAATATTGATATAAAATTGGATGGATTGAGCATGATACAAAAAGATATTGGTCGAGTTTTCAAGTTTTACGAAATATCGTGCGAGATGCGCAGCGTCGAGCTCGATATTTCTAAAACTCATAGCGAGACCAATATCTTTGTGTATCATGCGAAAAAATTCATCCAATTTTATCATTATTATGTTCAAAATCTGACATTTTGTTTTCTGTCCGATATCCCTGACCGATATTTTTGGAAATCGGTCAGCTCAGAACATAATAATGTCAAAAATAGGTCAAAATCCCACTGCTGACACCAAAATTTGTGTCAGCAGTGGGATTTTTGAGATTTTTGGACCAATTTTTGACAATATCTCAAAAACTAAGAAAAAAATCAAAAATTTGAAAAAGCGTTCCTAGATTTTGCTTTCTAGATTCTAAAAAGTAAAATGATTCGAAATTTCACCATAGCAACATTTAGTTAGCTTTCCCGTAAAATTTTGGGCCAAAAAAAAACGATTTTTGGACCTAGGGCCAAAATGACACATTTTGGTCCAAAAATGACCTCACCATCATGTTCAGTATGCAAATTCGCTTCAAGAAACATATACTTTTATTTGGATTTAACCATCCGTTGCTGAGTTACAGAGCATAAAATATTTCAGAAAACGAAGGGTTGACAGGGCCCTTAAGACCCAATTGTATCTTCAATAACCGGAGGTTTGATTCCTTTATCGGTCTTTTCCTTTTGAAACGGATGATTTCGTTCACTTCACACAAATGATGCAAACTCAGTTCGGGAAAGGGTCATAACCCCTTTACGTAAATTAATTCAGTTACCGTCAAATTTACTCTACTCCCACATCCCTGTTTGAATCAAGTTTGGGAGCAATGAAAATCGGGAAACATTTTAAAGCATTTTCTATTGAATTTTCTAATTGAATGGGACCTTGCCCTGTTCTTAATTTTCAAGTATGAAATTTTAAATTCTATCTGCAAATTTTTGTATGTTTTTTTTTTTTTTGAAAGATTTGCAAACAAATGGCAGATAGAATTCAAAATTTCATAGCTTCATTTGTAAAATCGGATGATAATTTTTTTAATATAATTATACCTGGTTATCTCACTGTAGAAAAAAGTAAACCAGACTATTATAAAACAAGATCAATTTTGTACTAAGTTCAGGTATCAATATTGCCACAACCTAAAATGAACGATACAAATATTAACATCAATGGGAAAAGACGAATTTGCTTTCATGATTTAAAGTTATCCAAATAACGAGACGAAATAGAACATTACTTTAATGAAAAGCAATAAAACAAGTACCAAATATGATGACACAACTATGAAATCGTTTGACGCGAGTATGAAATTGCAAACGACTTTCTGTAAAATATTTGTTTTTCAGGACGAAATTGAATTGTCTTATTTATTAAAATGTGTGAAAAACTCTGAGAAAACCTATATTTCACCATACTATGATATATTTCGATTTGACTGCCCAAATGTCTTCAGAATGCCTTTCAATTCATTTGGGCTCGGGGCAAGCAAATCGTAAAGAGAACGTGACTTTTCATCTATTTGTCCCATTAACTTTCACCTTCATGTTTGACCTGATGATGATCTTGAAAAAATGAAGATTTATCACCATCTATAAAAGCCGGGTCAGCGCCCTGGGGAAGGGTACTCACAAATGCCAAAGTCACGGGCATGCATGCGCCAACCTCAACGGGAAATCGAGGGACATTCATCAGGTCCGTATGCACAAAGAGGTCTAAGACTTAGACCGGGTTTAAAGTTAGACCGGGTCTGTGTCAAAATTACTACGGCCATAAAAGAACCTTTAAAAGTATTTTTTAAATGCAAAAGCTTTAAAATATGGAAGATTCTATCAAAAATTTTACAGAAAACACAAAATATGACAATATTGGTTGAAGAAAATATGACCGGGTTTAAAGTTAGACCGGGTCTATGTCAAAATTACTACGGCCATAAAAGAACCTTTAAAAGTATTTTTTTTAAATGCAAAAGCTTTAAAATATGGAAGATTCTATCAAAATTTTTACAGAAAACACAAAATATGACAATATTGGTTGAAGAAAATATATTTAGCTGTGATACAAAATTTGACTTAAACCAGGTCTAACTTTAAACTGAAAAAAATGGACATTGGGGTAGAGGATATGAAAAAACAAACGTCGGAGTCATTGGGTTATAACAAAAAGGAGTTTTATTGACAGGCATTCGCTATCCACATACACATATGGAAGTGCCCCGGGGGGCAGCGCAAAAAATCGTACTTGACATCCGGACTTTCGATAGAGCGCGGGTCTTTCGATTTTTCAGTTGGTCGTTGTATTCATGTAAACATTAGCCTGTTGTTTAACATCGTTGCTGAGAGACAACGTGAGGTATCATGGAAGACAAACGCAATCCTCGTCCAGTTCGGGACAAACGAGCTTCTTTCAGACGTAAGTTTTTTTTCTTTTCTTGTTTATTTGTATTTTCCATGTTTTCTACAGTAAAGTTCCATGTTGATAATAACTTTGACCGTACCTACCGGAAACATGAGTGACTTACATTCATAAAGGACTTAATAGTATGCGTGTGCGAATTTGTGTCACACTTTCTGGTACAGGCAATTCGTGTTTTTTCGGATTTTTTTTTTTTTGAGATAGATTTTTAAATATTTGACAAAAGTATATTACCAATAGACCTTACTCATTTAAATGATGAATACGATTTTGATATCGGTCTGTATCAACGAAGTATTAAGTTTGAGTAATTTTGCATTGTGTACAATTTTGGTTACCAATTTTTCACACAAAACGTATTAGATAACAATTTTGTTGCATTTGTTTTTTGTACCTAGACCGCAAGTTTGGTCTATAAATGCTTGGTTCTCAAGATATTGATAAAACCCATCAAAATATTACTTTTTATGGTAGTTTTGGCTAGAATACTTTGGTTTTGGGCAAAAATTTACTATAGTATTGAACGTCATCACTCAATTTATAGGATCAATTTTGAAAAGTACGAGGGTTTCTCAGAAACGCTATAGAGGGTTTGCACGTGACGTCATCGTACTCATAACACCATTTTCATGGGCCGGCAAACAAAAAGTCCCGTCATATTATAATCTTTTAGCAGTATCACGATACCAGATCACAATCGATGATGACAAGTATAATACAGTACATTTATTTAGTTTGATTTTCAAGTCTTAATTTGAAGTCAATCACAAGTTACAGGCGATTTTGATGTCTTGTTTACATTACAAATTACTCCGACCTCCACCAAGATGGCGGCAAGAACGGTTGCGTGTATGGTGCGTATCGCGTCGTGCAAACCCTCTATTACTACGATTGCAGGATAACGATTTTTCCATAAACTAGCGGGATGCCCGCGCCCCCGCTATAATAGATGATTACATCATATGCCTACTATTTTGAACTGATTAATCATTAATCGTTCATTAATGTTTAACTTATTTTAATGCTTACTTTGATTTATTTTAATGCTTTTTGTCATTCGAATTCAATAAATGGTCATTCAAATTCGTCATATACCCCCGCATATACCGCTATGCGCGAGTCTACATTACCGATTCATAATTCTATTAAGGGCCCTGTCAACCCTCCATTTTCAGAAAGTGGTTTTGCTCTGTAACTCAGCAACGAATAATTAAATCCATAAAAAAGTATACATTT
>JXSR01S005079.1:0-11278 GCA_000969725.1 Ophiothrix spiculata
ATTTCAGGAGTATTCTAAACATTTGAGAGATGAGAAGGAGCTAATTGGCTAAATATGCTTAATCCTGGTTTATGTTACACTTATCTCTATGTATATGTTATTCTCACTTCTTCATCTTGAAAAGCTCCTCTAAAATAAGCCATTTAGGTGAGATGAGGTGACTTCAAGTAGATTCTTTTCAGAATGTTTGTCACAAATGTGTTTAGCTCGGCATCATTATAATTCTAATCACACTCGCATGCACTCATTTGGAAGTTTAGTAAAAGCCAAAAATAGTTCAAGTCTTATGGCACAAGTGAAGACATGTGGGGATTGGTCTGTTATTTTGAACATTCTTGTGTAATAAAAGATTGTCTTATAAAAGAAGGGTTTGTGCTTCATTAGAATTCTGCTCCTGATGATGTATTATTTGCAAGAAGCGATGCAAAGAAAACAGGTAGTTATCTTGTTAAAACGTGGCCTCTTTTCCTTCTTGTCAAGTTCTTAATTCCTGTGCTCAGCAGTGAATTAGATCATTGTATGTCTTTCAAAATAGAGTGAAGAGCTTGTTAAACCAGTAAAGCATTTATTGAAGTACTGAACATATTGCACTTCGCTTTTTCTTTTAAGGGTTTGTTTTAAAGAAATACATCCATGGTTTGTGGTTTGCTTTGAGAGTGTTTTGCTAGGTCAAAAATGTGTTTTTCACAAAATTGTTTGTGCGGTACAGTAGTTTTTGTAGAGGGTCATGAATTTGAAGTCTTGTTTGTACTTCATTGAAATGTGAATTTGAAAATTGACTATCAGCAGTAGATGTCATAGTCACTTCAATCCTATAAATTGTGTTTTGTTACTTGTTTGGATTTACACAAATTGAAAAACTTAATTTGAACAGATGAAAACTGTATGATGAACTACAGATTCTTGTGTCAGTAATGTGGCATCATCAAAATTCTGATCATTCACACACATTTGGAATTTTGATAAAAGCCGAAAATAGTTCTAGTCTCGTGGCACAAGTTTAAGACATTTGAGAATGAGACCTGAGTAATGAAAGATTGTCATATAAAAGAAGGGTTTGTGCTTCATTAGAATTCTGCTCCTGAAGATGTATTATTTGCGCAAAGTGATGCAAAGAAAACAGGTAGTTATCTTGTCAAAACGTGGCCTCTTTTCCTTCATGTCAAGTTCTTAATTTCCGTGCTCAGCAGTGAATAAAATTGTTGTATGTCTTTCAAAATAGAATGAATAGCCTGTTAAACCAGTAAAGCATTTATACTACAAACTGCACTTGGCATGTTTTTTTTAAGAATTCAGATTTTCAGGTTTTGTTAGGCAAATACTTTTAATGTTTGTGGTGTGCTTTTGAGAGTATTCTGCAAGGTCAAAAATGTGTTTTCATAAATAGGCTGTGGTTTGCATCTAGAAAAGGTCATGAAATTAATGTCTTGTGAACATTTATAGATATTTCCAGTGAATGCCTATAGATACGTTTCTTTTAAGTTATTAAAGATTTTTAATTTAACTCCCCAAAATATCAGAATTAAGTTTCAATTTTATCCAAAGAAATCATTTATTAAGTGTGCATCTCAATATGACACCTCATTGCCATTGAAATACGAATATGAAAATTTACTGTCAGCAGTAGATAGCAGAGTCATGTCAAATCTGTAAATTGTGTTTTAAACAAGTTGAAAATCACAATTTGAACTGAATGAAAACTTTACGATGAACAGTAGTTTGTCAGAAATGTTCAATAGTTGCATCATCAAAATTCTGATCATTCACATTTAGAAATTTTTAAAAGCTCAATATAGTATTTTCTAGCCACATGAAAAAGACATTTAAAGATGGGTCTGTTATTTTGAAGATTCCTTAGTTACAAAAGATTGTCATACAGAAGGAGGATTCTACTCTTGAAGACGTATTATTCATGCGAAGTAATGCTAAGAAAACAGGCAGTTATCTTGTCAAACTTGGCGTCTTGTCCTTTATGTCAGTTCTTAATTTCCGTGCTCAGCAGTGAATTGGATTGTCTTTCAAATGGAGTGAAAAGCCTGTTAAACCAGAAAAGTGTTTTTATACTGAAGTACTATACAACATACTGCATTTGCTTTTATATTTTCATTTAATTTTATAATTCAAATGTTCAGGTTTTAATAAGCAAATACTTCTTCCCAGGTTTGTGGTTTGCTTTTGAGTAGAGTGTTCTGGGGGGACATAAATTATGTGTTTTCACAAAATGTTTGTGGCAGTTTGTGTAGAAAGGTCCTCGGAATTTGATATTGTGTTTGCATAGATCTTGTAAATATGTTTCCAGTTTCCAGTGCAAAGGTTTCTTGATTATGATTAGAATTTAATTTTCCCCTAATGGTAAAAAATCAATTAAAGCCTAATCATTATTTTAGCTAGAAAAATACTTTTCTGTGTTCATTTTCCATTACCATTGAAAAGCAAAGTTGAAATTTGCTATCAGCAGTAGATAGCTAAGTTGCTTCAAACCTACGAATAGTGTTTTGTTACTTGTATGGTAGATATAAGCAAATTGAAAATCACAAGGAAATATTGATATAGATTTGTGACTGAAAGCTTGAAATAAATCAATGATTAAGTGTTCGCTGTTGTCTTCTACAGATATGAAATATTGCTAGCTAGCAAAGTCATTTCAAACCTATAAAGTGTGTTTTTTACTTGTTTGAATTTACACAAATAAATTGAAAATCACAAAGAAACATTGATATTGATTTGAAATGGAAATCTCGAAGTATTCAAAGATTAACTGTTCACTGTTGTCTGCTACAGATTTGAAATTGTTATCAGCAGTAGATAGTAAAGTCACTTTTCACAGTCAAACTCTACCTTGCATGATCTATTTTTGAAACGAGATCTGAGGCAGGGAACCTCAATGTATTGAATAAGGTGAAATGCTATATGAAAACAGATCAATGGATAGAAGTTTAGGCCAAATAAAAATATTATGTGTTTCTCAATCCTTCCCTCCCTGATTTTTAAAGATTTGAAATATTATTTTCCTTTTTCGTTCAATAAACTTTGCATCTGAAAGTATTGTGCTAAAGAAAGGAAAAAGTAATTTCATACACTTTCTTCTTTCTAATTGTTTCTTTTCAAAAACATTTCCATTTTATCTCTTTTCTAGAACATAAACAAATTATGCAAAATCTGTTTTCTGTGAAAAAATCCTGAACGATTCAAATACATCAAAATAGAAGATAAAAAAGAAAGAAAGAAATACAATACTAGTAGTCGATTCTATATCGTACATGTACTTGAATCATGTTCAAATCATGATATTGATAAGAAGCTTAATGAAATATGTAATTTCTTAGAAAGATTGTTAATGAAATGATGTATATAAGAAGTCTTAATCTTGCAGAAAGAGGGCAATCTAAACCCTGCATCTTAGAAAAAGACTGTTAATATGCAAACCATTGAGTCCTAGTTATATTTCTAATTATAATCCATCAGTGAAATTGCCATTCACATAAAACACATTAACCAATTTAGTGATCTATAATCAGGTTCTCTTAATGCGCAACAAATTACTTAATTATGAATGATCAAATTTGTTGTAATTAGGGAGTTGTGACTTTTTGCCTTAATTACAGATCGTGTTGCACTTGTTACATCATGTAATTTATGGATGTGATTTAAATGGAGCTAGAGGTGTTTGGCAGATGGATTTTGTTAATTTTCTAACACTTTTGTTTCCTATTTCCAAATTATATGGTTAAAATCGAATTGATTATACAGTGACATACTTCTAATATATTTCAACACTGAGAGACAGGCCTACTTTACCTGCTTTTATGTGTTTTACTCAGATTTTTGATTTAAAATAGACAAGTTTAAGTTTGGAACTAAGACGTTTGCTTTTGTGAACTCCCCTAAAATGTGCCAAAAATGTTTGTGCTCAAAGAAAAATAATTTTGCTTTTAATACATAGATCTATTATACTATAGTAGCCTAAAAAGGAGACAGGACTGAATGAATACCGCGTACCGATAGGCTTTCAAGAAAATATACTGTATTTGATCCAGTTTGCCATTTGTGACCAATCCACGGAAACATATTATGGAGAACCTTTTAATAGTAAGCGATGCACCATTAGATATCCAAGGCTGGGGAAGGAAGTTGGGGGTAAGGGTTGAATTTTTTATGTCATATCTTGAGAGTGTTTCTTTTTATTTTATTATATGTAATTATGCTAGTGATTGAGATTGAGAGAGGATATTTTGTTTCTCAGAATTCAAGGAGGAAAATTTGTTTTTTCTGAAAACTTATTACCTTCCCCTCTTGGATATTAATGGTGCTTCCCTAATAGGCCTACATAACATGCAAACACTTGAAATGTTATGTCTATCTTACAGTATTTACTTCTTTTTTTTAAATTTATTCCCTGTGCTTGGGTCTGGTGGTGGGAGAAAAATCAGTATTTGCTTCCTTGATAATAATCAAAATACTGTTTTCCTTTAAAATTGTTTTCATTTATCTCTCAATTCCCAGAAGGCCCATTAGTGGGAGGTATATTATTTTATGGATGGTCACATATTTTGGATCAAACATCAAAGCTATCACTTTGTGTCTGGTAAAATTCAAATGCAAGTGTTTCATTTCTTAGATACGGGGTTATTCACATTCAGTACAGTATATCAATGCTTGGCTACTTGATGTCTGGGCGATATGTATCATTTTATATTAGCATGTTGTTTTTTCCGACCGTAGATTAGTCATCGCAGATTCGCAAGAAAAACAGACGCAGGTGATACCAGCTCCATTGACAGCCGGCACATGGTTGCTAGGATGATCAGCTTGCATCTCATTAATAACAATTTCAGATATTTTATTATTTCATAAAATTCTATTCCACAGCTCATAACACCAGATGATGTATAATTTTTACATAATGGATTTGTTTTTGCATCAAAATTCCCTTGAAAATTCAATGACAATATTTTTTTTTCAAATCTAAAAACATATGGCATTAAACTGAAAACTTATTATTGGTATTTCAAAGATGTATTTTGTTGCCATGATTATTCAAAATCTAACCAAAATGCAACATTAATACTTGCAAGGTCAGTTTGTTTGAATTTACTCATGCAAAAGTAGAAAATATTGACTTAAATTGATTTTTATTGTTTTAACCTGATTCTGGTGATTATTTTCCAATATTATGAAGCAATGTGAAACAACTTCAAAGTGAGCACAACTTCAAGTTACAGATTAAGGAATATTAAATTGAAAATTTGGGTGATCAAAATAGAAAATTTATACTATAATCATTTCTAAAAACCCAAAGTAATTATTAGAATGAGTGTCAATATTTTGAAGTCACTTTGTTCTAGCTAACAACAGCTGTGTAAAAACATCCCTATTTACCAACTCCAGTCAGTCGGGCCGTTTCACCGTGATCAATTTGTCGTTTCAAGGCATTGTCTTTGTTTACTGTGCGGCAGATTCATTGCCATTGTCCTTCCTCTATTATGGAATCCAGGGTGTTTTCATGGTGCACTCTAAGTGACTTTTTGTTGCTATTGTTTAGCGCACAAGTTGTTTTTCTGTGCCGAATTTTGTGGCTTGTTGTAAACAACGTATGTCAAATTTAAAATTTGCTTTTTAACACATTTCTTGTTTGTTCTCAAAATGATGTTGAAGAGAATGGATCATTATTTGAACAAAAGAAGGTACAGTTTTACTCTTCAAAATAAAAAAATAAATTGTTCTGTTACAATTGTTTTGAATGTTTTAAGTTAAGTTACACAGTCTCAAGTTGATTTAGAGTGCATTTTCTGTGGATATAATCGTTATGCTTTTGAAAGAAAGATGATAAAAAATAAATTCAGAATGTGATAATTATGTAAGATCATTTTTTTCCCGTAAGTTTTATTTTGGCACTTAAAACAACTTAAAGAGGCTTGAGACACTCTTGAAGGCAACGCTGCTTCATAATATTGTCACACATGGTGTACAAACCATATCAAATTTCACGATAAATGATCATTTGAAAGTCTATCACATTAATGTTTACATTGAAGTGCCTATTGACTTTTAAAATGCATTTTTAATATGTACTTATTGATTTTTAAATTGCATTTTGTTTTAAATGTTTGGTTAACTTGAATGTAATAGTAAGAGCTAATGATTCATAATATAGCAAATATGTTTTCAACACAAATGTGTTTTTCTCTGATGGACAAGATGGACCAATTTAATCAAATATATTTATTTTGTGTCCGCTGTTATCATCTATCTGAGCAGGATGTGTATGCCAGATGTCACTGAGCACACATAGTGTCAAATTGTTATGAAATTCATATTTTGAAATGTAGAAATTATGTTTTCTAGAAGAAAAAATGTTGGAAAGGGGAAAAATTAAAAGTTTTTTTTTTAATTTTGTTTATTTATAAAGGGAAAAGAGGTAGTAAACCACCCTGTTCCATTTCCTTCATCTTGTTCATAGCTCTTTGAACTTTTTTTGATATGTTCGAAAGTTAAACAAATTGTCTGCAAGTGCTTTGGTATTGCAATCCCCTTCTTGAAACTTACTGGTGAAAATCTCGCAACAGAGTTGCAGCTACACTGTTACACACCCATAGACCATGCACCCCATTCATGTTAAATAGTGTTGTTGATTTTGTTTTTTCATAGTTTTCCACTCACTGACCCTGACTCGCTTTTCCTGCTCTTGTGTAAAGTGGCCCTGATTGTGTGTTTTTCAATAGTGTTGAATGCCAGTCTGGAGGACTTGTTTGTGCCAATTTTGACTGTTTACGAACTCGCTGCGATCAAGTAGAATCGGCAAATACTAAAGAGGGCAAATTGATGTTTTGAATAGCGTCGGCCAGGTAGTAGTATAGCAGTGGCCTGACCTGGGAAAATAAAAGACTGAGATTTTGTGCTTTCCTCATCGCCTTGGAATTTCGATTGCCTAAAGCTTCAATTTCTGTTTTGTGCTAAATAAGGAAATATCATACTTATATAAGAGAGAAAAATATTTTATGGCTGCTTTTGATTACGTATAAAGCTAAATAGATCTATGCTAATGGTAATGTTTTTTAAAAAGCAAGAAAGAGCCATGAATGTAAGCTTTAGATCTTTTAACAGATCAGGTAAAAAATCAGAAAAAAAACACAAGATATATGGAGTTCTTCCCATCATGCATTGCTTCCTCTGCAATTGTTTTCGAAGAAATTATGTAAGTTGTTAGCAATGAAACATGCCCAAATACAACAATTAACTTTGATTTACAGTCATTTCATTGCTAATTACATAATTTCATCTACAATCCCGTAGGACGCAATGCATGATGGGAAGTTTGAATTATCTTCTCATGATGGGAGCAATTAACAAATGATTTAGCGCTTCCGCAAACCTGATTTTCCCAAGTGGACTCGGATATCGTTGCAATCCATCAAAGTCGGGTCTCAAATATACGATGATGTAGCATAGATATTCCCTCGATGTGGTTACCTAGGCAAGCAATCAAGCTAATTAAACTGTTTCACACTTTCAAATTCATTCAGTCTGGACTTGTTTATGGCATATATTTAGTTTCAGGAAAAACTCGACGTACTTGAAAGTCTGGTTTAGGCTTATTGTCAAGAGGAGAAATTTTCACAATAATGCGGCTCTATTATTTACAGTTATTTCCGCAAGTATTTATTTGCATATTTTCTTGCACTCACAAAATATGCAAAATAGTAAGTCTCTCAACTTGTATCTTTGCTAGTTTGACAAAAACTCTTTAATGATGAAATGGGAGGACAGAAGTCACATTTAACTGTTTGTGGATATTGTTTCTGAAGGAGAAAAGTCGTCACAACAATTATTAAAAGTTCTTCAAAACTAAAAACGGAAAACAAAACTTTGAATATTAATTAAAATAAAACAGGTTATTATGCAATTCAATTCACTTCCTATTTTACGAGTAGACCTCTTATCAGCCCTCGTTAGTAAAACACCGCAGTGCACTAATCAACCAATAGCTGTTTGAACTAGACTTGTTTGTTTGTATTTTGCTATGTGTGCAATGGAATTTATGTGGGAGGATTATGCAATAATACTCTATCAAAACAGGCAGATTAAATCAATAACAAGGACATTACTAAAGGATGAGAGGTTTAATCAGAATTATTCTAGGTAAAAATGAATAAAAATAAGTGTTATGCCACCTCTGACGTAAGAAGGAAATCCATTACGATTTTTTCGTTCCACTTGAACATTTTTTAGTAAAAAATGTGAAGTGTTTTTTGTTAATCTGAAAATTGTTCAAGTACATCTGCACCACAAATTTGATTGGAGTTAATGATGTTATCAAATCATTTTTTTCTTCTTAAATTTGCAGATTTCACACTGGGCACCTCCTATACTTTGATCAACACAAAATAGGCGGGAATTATGAGGCTTGTCTTCATCCGCAAGTAAACATTATCCCACTTACACGCGCGCCATAGATACTGACGCGCGAGTCACATGTACAACGCGCGCTGCGTCTCCTGCATTTGTGCTGTGCTCAGCTACGCACGCGCTTATCTAACTCTTATCTGTATCAATTCACGATGTGAAAAGGCCCGCCTATTTGGTGTTGATCAAAGTATATATTGATAGCCAACCTTTCTGTTTGGAAAATGAATTAGGATTCTACAACATACTTTTGTTGGCTTTGTCATGTTCTAAAAGCTGATAATGTGATTACATATTAATATGCATCTCGGAAAACAATCCTGTCCCCTCTGTATTTGATCCTAATTTCATGTTACATAAAGATAATTAATGCAATGGTGCAGCGATGCTGTATCTGGAATAAAAAATATGAATTTCTTCAATAAATAGTGGTTCCAGTTCATGCATGTAAATTAGTTTGTAAATGCATCAGTGGTAACTTGACAAGTTTTATTTATCATTTATATGGAGTGAACCCTTCTTATATTGTATTCAGTGTTCCCTCTTAGGTCCTATGTCATGAAATTGGCTTAGTCAACTTCTCTGAAAAAATGGCTCAACAGACTTTCAAAAAATGTGCTTAAAAGATGATTTTTCTTGTTAAATCAGCCCCTTTTCAGCAAAAACACAAATTTTGGCTCAAAGACATTTTGTTTAATTGACCCAAGCTAAAAATATTAAGAGGGAAAACTGATTGTATTTCTGATTAAAATAAATAATTTGAATATTGTAAATATACCAAAAGTAGTTATACTGATTCATATTCCTTAAGAAAAATATACCTTTGTCCCCAATGTTATCATACTTATGATGATATTCCCTGAGACTTTATATTTTCTTAAAAGTAATATGTGGAGGTTTTGTTGTATATCGTAAATTTATTCAAATGTTATTTTTATGCCATGTTTTGATGTACTTTAAAATAGAACAGAGACCTACATGTAGATTTCACCACTGCACTCTGAAAGATTTATGAGCATTTCCTACATTTTCTTCCGCATTTTTAACATCTCAATGTGCTTCAAGGCATTATACTATTTTAAGATATATTCAAATGTGTTTCTGAAATATCCTGCTCTTGTATAGCAGATATTGGTTTATATGTGTTTCTGAAATCTCCCACTCTAGTATATCTTCATTTAGTGGCAGTTTGGAACAACCAACCATGAAAATAGCCTTTCCTTATTAAATTTTGTGAATATTTAAAAAAACTCTGTTGTTATTATGATTTTTTAATGTGATGATCCTAACCCCAAAAAATATGTGATTATTCCAAGGTATTTTTCCAGTTTACTCACCCCAAGTTTTGTGAATTGATTTTATTTTTAAATCCCAAGTGCATAGTACAAACTGTGAAAACAATTGTAAACTAACGCTTCCTCTGTCTTTGAATTCTACCCTAAGGAGAGGAGATGAGTCACTTCAAGTCTCAACTCAATTTATAGGCAAAGATTTAGTGTTTCATACTTAACCATTAGCCTTTTTTTTGTTATTGAACCAAACGGCATCTCAGCAACAATAGCCTATACTGGTAGATAGAGTACCGATACCGTTGCAGCAATTTCTAAAATGTGACCCATTGTTTCCCTTAAGGTTAGTTAAAACTAATGTTTATTGATCTTGCGCCAATTCGACCAATGTTGCTATTAAATGTTGAAGAGGTGCTTACGCCAAAATCTGGAGCTGAAGCTGCCGTTGCAGCAATTTCTAAAATGTGACCCATTGTTTCCCCTAAGGTTAGTTAAAACTAATGTTTATTGATCTTGTGCCAATTCGACTAATGTTGCTATTAAATGTTGAAGAGGTGCTTACTCCAAAATCTGGAGCTGAAGCTGCCGATTGATCAAATCAAGCACGAAGGGAATCGTTTTTACACATTTTCAGAAACCTGTTGCGCCAATTTTCCCGGCTCCTGCGCCATACGATCTTAACAGGGACACTGGACCAGCCAGACCCATGTTTAGGACATAAGTACTGTTGACTCCAAACTGCAATGCCATAACCTGATCAACCAGTCTATGGTAGAGGCCTATCATTTTTAATTCACAGATAGGTGTCAGAATTTTAGGTGTAATTTTTAATAATTCAGATAAGAAAATTTGTTAATAACATTTTGGAATGTATAAATGGTGTTTTTACGACTCCATATTATTTCAAGGTGTAAAAAACAGCCATGTGTGAAAATATTTGCAATTACTGGGTATGAGATTGTGCACTGTGGGCATGCGATTGTGCACAGTGGGCATGCTCTCCAGACATGCCTGAAAATATGGGAGATCTGAACACAAACTAACATTTTGTTTAATTAAAATAGGCCTAACACATATGGATGTCATTTGGTTTTACAAACTACAATCTTGATTTTGATATTAAATTAATGCTGTATTTTATTTTAAAATTTTGATTAAAATGAAAGACGTAAAAAGTGTAGGTTATTTTTACCATTTGGATATATTTGTAAAGGTGAATTTAGAGTTTTTTGGTACATTGATGATACAATACAACAAGTATCCATGTTAAAATTATTTTATATTGGCCTCCAATTTAACTTTTAGATTAGAATGGAGATATGATGATAACAATTGATTTGTGCTGACTAATCATGGCTTCAAATAATTCTGATATTGAGAATAAAATATTGAACTGTATTGGAAAGTGTAATATGTATCCACCCTCATCAGCTGTGACTCATAAGTAGGGCCTGTTTACCAGTCTTCAGTTCATTGTGTTAATACAGTTCATCTAGGTTTAGTTTAAACATCAAAAATTGTATATCAACATTTTAAAAATGGGTCTATGTATTGTGATAAAAATGACCACAAGATGTTCAACTTCC
>JXSR01S005080.1:7421-21911 GCA_000969725.1 Ophiothrix spiculata
ATACACTCTTTGTCATTATGTAACATAGGCCCTACTCTTGTATTTTGGGATGACCCTTTCAGGCCTCATTGGAAATAACTCTCTTCCTTTGTTGGGTCGTAGTAAGGAATTACATACCGTATACCGGTACCCTGAATAATATTTAATCGGGCATATTTCAGTATTATGCGACCTTAACAATTTCCGCGTTTTACACTAATTTTCGCTTGCGATTGCGCTTTCGCTTGCGCTTCCGCTTTCGCTTTTTACACTAAGCCCTTAAAGTTGGCAATTTCATCCGTCTACATACATTTTGATGTCCGGATAAAAGTAACTTGGAATGGTTCTACACATTTAGAAATACCCAAGAACTATTCTAATTTTAGCAAGCAACTAGGAACCTTGCTAAGTTAAGAATGGTTTTATGAAATAGATTAAGCAATGAACTAGCGATAGAAACGAAGTTAGAAACAAACTAGGCTTAGAATGGTTTTATGAAATTGGGCCCTGGCCTTTAAAATCTTAGAACTTGTAAAACACATGCTATCCAAAAACATTATTGACAAATGCTGCTAGGGTTATATAAAGTCGATACTATTTAAATATTATATGTGATGGCTCATATCGAAAAATGGAAATTTACGACAGCGCATCTTTCAAGAAACCGATGAAAATAGATAGCAAAAATTAAGAAAATATAAGAAGTTCCTGATTCAGAAGATTTTCTGCTGTAAAATTTTATCGACTTGATCAATTTAAACAAGTAAGTTAACATTTTAAAGCTTGGAAATTGTCGTAACAGATAAAATGATAAAATCAAAGTTGATATCATCTGCAAATTCCCCACCTTTTGACCATTTACAGAATTGGCGGATTGGATAGAGAAGAAATTGAAGAGTGGGTTTGTTTGTTTTTTCTTCAAAACTCACTTAGTCCACCGGCTACCGGCATGCTAAAATGTGAAGCCCAAAGTCTTCACTCAGATTGTTCCGACGCTCATTTTACCTTATTTGCAGGGGTCGGGTGTCCTGACTACCATCAGATTGTCGCGGTTTACTGTCAAGAAGGGACATTATACACAAAAAAACATGTTATAGAAGAGTAATAAAACAGATTCTTTCAAAACTTACAAAGTCCAGGAATTAAGCATGTTTCTAAATTATCTTATCGTGTGAGTGCATCGCAGTGTTAGTATGAACTTTTGATCAATATGACATAAATTTTGGTCATTTGCACGGAACTTTCACGACAAGTTCAACTCAAAAATCAATAGAATAATATATTATATACCAAGCAAATATAGCATGTGGCAGCTATTGGACTAAGTTAGTGTTGGAAAAACACTCTTCAATTACTGTTGGTCCTATTCCTATTATATGAGGGAAGAAAGAAGATTCTCTGAAGGTCCTACGTAAGATTTTTTTTTTATATATACATGATATATGACAAAGAAATACACTGCGGCCCACAGGAAATGATGACGCTTTTGGTTTCCTCCTATTTTAAATACAAAATTGAACACATTCAATTGTCTCACCCTTACATCTAAAAGGTCTCATTTTTAATCCAAATTTCTCGAGGCATTTCATGAGATGATGTTAAATGGAAAAGACTTATCAATGGATTGGACATAACTAATCCATTCTCATTGTCCAGTTTAATTGATGGGATAACTCGCCTGATCATGTTTCAGGACAATATCATCATTTAAGGAAACATTTTAACCGTGGTCAAGACACGTGGCTGCAACGTTCGGCGGTTTGATGAACACAAGCTTCTTTCAAGACGTTTTTATGATTGTTTACTGAGATTGTTTGAGAAGATTGTGTATTTGAATCAAAACTTTCAATTAAGACAACGGAAATGGGATTTTCTTGACCCAAACTGCCCTTATCGTTTGTTATTAGTACAATAATACTGTGTACAGTCTGATCAATCAGGATTATGGAAGTTTCAATAGTTATGAGAAATTTTAACTGAAAGATCTCTGAAGAAATTGGAATATGCAATAAAAAGTAAAAATGGTTAATACGGGATACGCTCTTGACATTTTGTGTAATTTTGTTCGTAGTTATAGAAGCGATCAATGGCATACAATCATACATTAGCATGTAAAAAACAAACAAACGCCTAATACATGTACAAACGAATATAAAACTATTAGGACAACCCCCCATATTATGCTTGGTGTCCAAGAAAAAGAAAAACATAGAAGTACTAGTGGAAAATAATTTTGCATTTGTATATAGGATAATCATAAGGCTCATAATATAAGGCCACATTTTATGCAATACCTTCCCTTAAAAGCCATACGAAAAAGTAAAGTCAAACCCCATACTCAAAAATAAAAGATACGTTCTTCAAAACACACCATTAGTGTGAAAATTACGTTGAAATGAAGGGTTGTTCCATTTCTTTTGCATAATAATGTTGGTTTGATGTTGATTTCGATTGTCATACGAGTATTTCCCTAAAGCTTTTTTCATTACACAAAGTGGGGAAATTAAAACATATACACGTCAGCCGGTAAATCAAAACTGTAACAGTATAACATTGAGCCTGTTAGAATTGTATGTATTTCACCGAAACGTGTGTTTTCAAACCTTCATTATGAGTATTTTGAAGAAAAACAGTAAGCTGAGTTTTTAACATTCTTACATTGATTGCGTATAGAGTTTTATTTATGGCGAGTTCTTGTATATTTATGTTTGACTGAGCTGTTTAGTGCAATTATTCTATGCTTGTTTTGTACAATGTTTTCCTCTATTCAAAATACTAGAAAATAAAAAGGGGCCAAGACAAGTATCTACATGTATAGTAAATCCAGTACCTTGTTAGCCGTTATTATTATTTGTCACCAATAATCATACAGTATCTCAATGAATGATCAGTAAATAGGAAAAAATGGAATATATTGATACGTGGTTGTGAGATCCCCTGACTAAGATGCTGCATTAAGCACTTGCATATCAGTTTGCAAACAATTAAGGTCTTCGTACATGTAGATAACACTAAAACATGTGTATTTTTGATGGAAAAGTTGGTGAACAAAACTATTCAGAGAGATTCCTATAACTTTTAAATTCTCCGAATGACTTTACGTACAAAACACAGACCTTCACTCTTAGAAAGAAAGTATCAAATATGAGACAAAAAGGATCATTTTTGATCCTTTTTAGGTATCAAATATGAGCTTATCCTTTAAGGATCAAAATGATCCCAAAAAAAGGATCAAAAATTTTGATCCGAAAAAAGGATCAAATATTTCTTATAAAAAAGACCTGCAAAAAACATCACACTGAAGTGACGCTAGCAGGGTTTGAACCCACGCCGCACTCATACCTGCTAGTAATTACGAGACCTACTCTCTAACCACTCGACCACGCCGGACTGTGTGATGATATCAACGTATTTATATATGTTACACCATTGTATACATTCCCCGCTGTGTAGTGGATATTGGGTTGTACTCAAATATGAAACAAAAGATACGTTGGATCCAAACGCGGTATCAAATATGAGCTCATCCTTTCCGTATCAAAGTAAACCAGAAATACGGATCAAAACTTTGATATTGTAATCAAAAAGGATAAAAATAAAATGATCCTAAAAAAGGATCAAAAATGATCCTTGTGAATTTGATCCATTAGTATATATTGATCCAAAAGGATCAAAGTGATCCTTAAAGGATCAAAAGTGATCCTTAAAGGATCAAAATAAAATGATCCCGAAAACTACTCGTATATTTGATCCCGGCCTTCTAAGAGTGTTGAACCAAAATCGAAAGATTGAACTTTATAGACCATTCCTATAATTGGCGAAATATTACCATTTTCACAGGCACTAACGTGTTGCATCGCGACTAATTGACACGGAAATACGTACGGAATCAGTTATGATGCATCGGATTATTTGTTACTTACCCTCCCCTACTGTCTTGCATATGAACAGATTGTAAGCAAGGTTTACTTACAAAATTGTATTTATTAGAACTAGTTTTAAAACAACTGGTATAAAAAACAAGAATCTATTATATATTTTATGCAAGGCTCAGTATCTTAACGGCAACACGTGTGTTTGACGAAACCTAAAAATTATTTTAACAGAGTTGTATTGAGCAGAAAGATGGTCTTATCACTACAGGGAAAAAAAGCCTATCATTACTATGACTTAAATCAAAAGATAGAGAATGTTGCCGAATTGACATGATATCAGTCGGCATCCTTGAAACTATATATGCCACCACAGATCAAATCTTACAGCTATAAAGAATATGAAGATATTATGGCTCCCTCGTGTTTTCCGAACTTAACTCCCCATGTTCTCAAAACTTAACCAAGTTAGATAATTAGTATCCTCATGAGGATTGACCCCAAATTCCGTTTCGGATACCTCACTGTCCCTTAAATTCATAGTCATGATGCATTAAACTTTGTTTTTACTCAGTCGCACAAGAGCCCCTTACGCCAGAGCTCACGACACTGGCATCAAACACACAAAACCATTGGCCATCCATATGTCGCAAGTTGTAGAGCAGCATGCGTCGCTTACAAATCACGTTTGAAGTGTGAGTTTATATAGGTTTCGGTTACTCCATTAAAAGCCATTTAAAGCCTATCAAGCCCTTGAAAAATGTCCCTCGGTTTTGGCTATATTACGATACACATCTCCAATTTGTAGATAATAAAGATCGTATGCGAGATCAGGTTTACAATGCGGCATACCGGACGCAGCAATTGCTTTTAGGTGGCGATTTTCGTGGCTAAGATTTAACTCTGAGTTTCGTTTGAAGTAGATAACACTTACACATCATCTACTTGTATTACCTTAAACCATCCACGGGAATTCCCCTCTTCGCAGTAAATATTTAACAGTAACTTTGGAGTGTTCTCATTAAAACAGTTGAGTATCTGAGTAAGCTTTTGGGAATATTTACCAAGTGATACACGCTGAGTTTATCAAGCAATTCATCAATGTCTGCTACCAGGATCTCTGAATTGATTCTCGGCACAAGGAGGTGTATTAATTTGGGTTCGCGTGGCTTAATCGCTCTTACGGACTACTTTGAAAAATGCAAGATAACGCCCTTAAGATGCGATGGATGAAAAATTAGGGAAAGCAAATTGGAACAGCAGAGTACATACGGTGCGCTGGGTTTGCAGTATTTATGAATTCTCAGCAAATAAAACAGAATATTTAAATGATTTATCAAATAACTGTACACATTATTGTCATTTAATTCGCGCATTTAAAAATGCCTTTACTCTGCATGGTCATTGTCAATGATACCGTTCTTTATTAATGTTTCGCAAAGTATTCAGTATTGAATTGTATATTCGCGACAAGTTTCAATCTTCGCTTCTTTGACATCCTTTTTTTTATTATTAATTATTAACCCTTTGAACCTGGCCATTCCACGTGTATCTGTACCGCTGACCCGGGTCAACCCGAAAGTTAAAATACAAAAAATAAACCCTAAATTTACTTTGATTTTGATTTCCCTTGCTTTACTTTTTCATTTTACAGTAGTCTCAATTGTTCCAATAACCAGCATTCACAAAAGTGAGCCGGTATACCGGTTCGTCGGGTTCGAAGGGTTAATATTACTTTTTGCCGTCTCAAACAAATATATCTTACTTTGTATGCACTTATACTCATATATTTATACATATGATAAGTATATATACAAGTAGCACATTCTGTAAAATATCATACTATGTATCTGATTACCATCAGTGAGACTGACAAATGTGTACCGCCGCGGCAAAAGGGTCCAGTTGTCGACTCCTACATGTTGCTCATTGTAGCATATCCGATGTATACAAATACCATACATTAGATATGCTACAAGGAGCAACATGTACGAGCCGACAACTGGTCCCTTTTGCCGCGGCGGTACACAAATGAGGAATTCTGGTCTAGATTTCCGCGATGCTGTCATAACCTCATTTGCAGATTGAGATGTTTCAGGTGTTAGTATGTTGTCTTAAGGATAACACAGATTGACATCGCAGGTGCGTATTAAACGCATACACATTTGGTATTCAGTTACATGTCACCCTGTATACCAATTTAGGTTAAAGACGTACAGGTGGTTCATCTCAAGTTTAAATACTCTCATCAGCCATGGTTGATGAGGTTTTTGATTGGCAGGAATATGTCCCATCATTTCGGCTTCTTCTGTGTTCTCGCTAATCGGATCTCTGTGGCTATATTACTGGGGTGATCGTACCGTGGTGGTTTTTACTAATCTGGGTGTATCGGTCTTTGCACTCTTCTCTTCATTCTATGTCTTGTCATTACCGTGGCAAGTCCGGATCTCGTTCAGTCGTCTTTTTCCCCTCCCTCCCTCCCTCATTATGGTGGTGGTTATGGCTTGGGTGGGGTTGGTGGTGGTGGTGGTGGAGGTGGTAATAGTAGTATTAGCGTAGTGTAGGCGAGTTTGTATCTTGTTGTGTACTTCGATACATAATAGCATATAAATTTCTAGAATTCCAAACAACGTGTGTCTGTCTGTTTTTATAGGCCTGTCAATTAAATGAGATTATAAGTGTATATAGGTTCGATAAATGTAACTCTCTGATATATTGGCCTATTTGTCAAATTAAATTACGGAGAATGAAGTAGACAACAAGAGGTTCTATTTTTTTGGCAGTATCTCCTACGTCGAGGAACAACTCTTAAATATATACTATATAACAAATTACGAAATATTATTCGATCATGAAAAATCTTATCAATGCCTGCATTTATTTAGTCTCTTCGACTTTAGTCTTGTTTAAATTATGAGAAAACATATCATTGACCTTGTTGTTGTTTGGTAATTTATTTTTGTTTTATGGGTTCTCATATATAGGTGTCTTAATCTACAATGCTCAATAATACTAATACTAATTAATCATCAGACCAGCTCCTCTGGATTACGTAACAGTTAAACATTGACAACAAACACACATAAAAATATCAAAGTAGTCTCTCTAACATATGTCATTCTTTCCTGGAAATACCATTACTCTTTTTGAGTTCATTTTTTGCCTCTGAATGACACAAACGAGGGACAACATGTTAAATGAAGGGCAATGAATGGAAAACCAGGGTAAAACGTTTCGTAAAACATGTTCAAACCTGTGCCTTGATCACATTTTGCAGATTTCCTGAATGTGATAAAAATGCTACTGTATTTCGATTGTTTATTATTATACTATTTGACGTTAAACGTTTTGAAACATTATTAACAAGGAAAAAGGAAGTTGATATAAAGTTCATTTTAAGAAATAAGATGTTAATTTTATAATATCATTTTCATTTATTGATTAATATCAATTAATTCTAACTTTATGTCAATATAATACTTCCATTAAGGCCGGACAACTGTTGGCTACAATTTTATTTTATTCTAATAAGTATTTGAAGATCATAATATAGTTAATGTAATTTTCATTTAAGTGTGAAGAACTTCTTGACTCAATTTATTATAGGATGATGACTTTTTTGATAAAAGCGTTCACAAGATCATCTCTTTATTTTGCTGTATCAAGGAACTCTTTGTCAGACAATTAACGATAGATACGTGTGCATAACGGTAAATGGTAAAAAACCCTCATGCATTTATCAGCTCCTGTATGTTTCTCCTTTTGAAAATTACGCGTATAATCAGTTTGTTACATTAACAAATACCGTATTTCTGAACTTTTAATCTTGGTCAAAAAAGGTGATGGTACACTTGTTATTCACACTCTTCTAAAGTGCAACGTTATGAAGAGCTCTTTTCAAATGTTGCTGACATTTTGTGTTAGTTGCTCATAACATTCATTAAAATCAGGAATGGAATGCGTTGCTTGTTTTAGAGTGTCAAAGTACCAGCTGTCCCCATAAATGCTTACATGTAGAAAATATGATCGTTTCAAAAATTCTACGAAACATTCCGTATGACCACTCAACTTGAGTAGAGAAGTGACCGTTGTCCAAGGCGGGGTCAAATCAAATTTGACCTAAAAATCACGTTTTTTACCCATTTTTGTTGTTGCCCTCTTACCAGTACAAGAGAAAATTGATCACAGGCTCATTCTCCGATAAAGTGTGCAATTTTGCCGTTTTGGTGTCGCTCATGTTAGTGTTGCTTGTTTAACGTTGTTAAGCCTATTACAAATGATTTGATTGATTTAGTTAATACATTAGCATGATGAGAGTCACATTAGTAACATGTGTGAAGCTAAACATATTAGCATGCCAGGAAAGTAGATAACGATAAATATGAAAATGCAAAATCTTCAATTTCCCCATGTCGCCAGCCATACTTTTTCTGTTTCATGAGCCCCCGTTCCTAAAACATTCGAGCATATCAAACATAATGCACACTATATAACAGCCCGTTATAGGTATTAATAAAGACATATAAAGTTTAATTATATTAAGTATTTGATATGGCATAAGAGCTTTTTGAAATATGTCGCCAATATTGCAAACAGATACGTAATGATTTCTAAAATCGATAACAAAATGTCAAAATAAATCTGTTGATGGGTGATTCCGCATTAGGTTTATCAAGCAAACTTGAGTGTTGCATAACATATATTTTATGTAGAATTATACATTTACAATAACGATTTACAAGATTATTAATATCAAAAAAAACCTATGTGACGGTGACGTCGAAACAGATACATAATGTACATTCTGCTGCCTTCTCGCAAAACGCGGTACACTATGAGCGAAAATACTTCACCACAGTGTAGTATGTGTACAGCTCCTAATTTAGTGTGAAAATCAAATATGTAAGAAAACAAATTTTCTCCAAAATGAATATTAAAGAAAAGATTCAAACAGGTACGTAGCGACAGATACGTAATTTAAGAATAGGGAATGCAATGGTTAAAAATCAAGTATTTTTAAACATCTCCCATGCACTGTTTCTTCTTCAGAAACCATAAGAGTTTATGATTTTGTATGTTTTCATGAGTTATTAGTAGTCGAAATTTTAACATTTCTCTAACCAAAGTTGCACGCTTTATCGGAGAATGAGCCCACATTCGGAGTTCCAATTCACACCTTACAAGATTACCTATCAAATCTGACCAAAAGCAACATAAGTTTTAAGATATTTTCATCATAAATTGACCTTTACATAAAAAAGTGGTAAAAATATTTTTATTCCAACTATATGAGCAACCGTGTAAGAGCAAATAAATCTTTCACAAATAATGAAACATTTCTTTTCTAGATGCTCATGAAATTTTAATATCACATCTTTATTTCTTCATTTTTGGGATATCAAAAAACATAGTTACTAATGTCATAAACGCAACCAATCGTACGACACAGCAGCCAAATGTCCGTTAGGAAAAAAAGGAAAGAAAAACCACAACTAGGCCACAACTCTGATTTTCCATGATGGCTGCCGTAGGTTTTATTATGCAACACAAATGAAAACAAAAAGTTGTGGCCTGGTTGCGACCGGTTGCACAAAGTTGTGGCCTAATTGCCCGCCTAATTGTGCTCCAGCGCTTAAAAGTTCTTATAACAGTTACGTGTCTCATACATCTATAAATTTATAACTTTTAATTTATAAATTTTAACCGAGGGTAAAAGGATGACTACTTAACGATCAATAATGGATACTTCATTTTGTTTAAACGTACAAATGACCACAATTCTACAAAATAATGGAAATGATGGTAGATGGTTCCTGAATCAATTGGCCAACAGACATGATTGATGTCTTGATCTTTTCCAGATATTTATCCAATACTTTTAAACACTTAACTATGTGCAATGTGGTCATTATGTGTTTGTGAAATGATTCATTTTAAGCATACTTTTAAGGCCGGACAACTGTTGGCTACAATTTTATTTTTTGTTCCCAAGAAGCAAGATCGTTATTGTTTGAAGTCGTTTTTAATAACGAGATACAAAATCTGAACTTGTTTTCAATTTGCGAGCGATAAATCACTGAAATCCTCAAATGGAACATTTTTATGCAAGTGCGTGCATATAGGCCTACGTACATATTAATATAGTTCTAGTAGGATATAAAAAAGAAGCACATATTTTTTAAAGTACATATATCTATAATGTTTCACAATGCACAGTAAAAGTTATTTCAATAATGCTTTTATTCAAGTCAAATCCCTTTAAATAGTTGACCATTAATAGAATTGGCGGCATACGTGTAAAATTACGTTTGGTTGTTCTTTATTGAGAGTAGAAAAAAAACATTCCATGGATTTCCTACGTAACCTTGCTCTATACATGATATATGGCACTGTGGCCCACGGGAAGAATGAAGCTTCCCCCCCCCCTACACACCCCCCAATTTATACACATACATTTTAAAATCCTTCAATTTACTAACCCTAACATCAAATGTCTCATTTTAAATCCAAATTTCTTGAGGCTTTTCATGAGATGATATTAAATGGAAAAGACTTAACAATGGATTGGTACATCATAAGTCCTCCATTCTCATTGTCCAGTCTAATTGATGGGATAACTCGCCTGATCATGTTTCAGGACAATATCATGTCACGTCATCATTTAAAGAAACATTTTAACCGTGGTCAAGACACGTGGCTGGCACGGCGGTTTGGTTGTCTCAAGCTTCTTCCGAGACGTTGGAATGATTGTTTACTGAGATTGTTTGAGAAGATTGTGTATTTGAATCAAAACTTTCAATTTAGACAACGGAAATGGGACTTTCTTGACCCATACTGCCCTTATCGATTGCTATTAATACAATAATACTGTGTACAGTCCAATCAATCAGGATTATATGAAAGTTTCAATAGTTACGAGAAATTTCAACTGAAAGATCTCTGAAGAAATTTGAATACGCAACAGAAAGTGAAAATGGTTAATTCGGGATACACTCTTGACATTTCGTGTAATTTAGTTCGTATATATATGTTATAGAAGTAAGCAATGGCATACAATTATACAATTACATGCAAAAAAAGAATATGTACAAAAGAATATAAAACTATTAGGACAACCCCCCAGATTATGCCTGGTGTCCAAAGAGAAGAAAATTATATATAGAAGTACTGGTGAAAATGGTTTTATACTTGTATAGGATAATCAGAAGGCTCATAATATAAGGCCCCATTTTATACAATATCTTCCCTTAAAAGTCATACGTAAAAGTAAAGTCAAACCACACACTCAACACCATTAGTGTGAAAATTACGTTGAAATGAAGGTTTGTTCCATTTCTTTTGCATAATGATGTTGGTTTGATGTTGATGTGGGGAAATTAAAACATATACACGTCAGCCGGTAAATCAAAACTGTAACATTATAACATTGAGCCTGTTAGAATTGTATGTATTTCACCCAAACGTGTGTTTTCAAACCTTCATTTTGAATATTTTGAAGAAAAACATTGAGTGTTTTTCACATTCTTACATTGATTGCGTATAGGATTTTATTTATTGCGAGTTCTTGTATATTCATGTTTGACTGTGCTGTTTAGTGCAATTATTCTATGCTTGTACAATGTTTTCCTCTATTCAAAATACTAGAAAATAAATAGGGGCCAAAACAAGTATCTACCTTTCACACCAGCTTAGTAAATCCAGTACCTTGTTAGCCATTATTATTATTATTACAGTATCTCAATGAATAATAAGCATATAGGGAAAAAATGAATATATTGATACGTGGTTGTGAAATCCTCTGACTTAGATGCTGCATACTTGTATATCAGTTTGCAAACAATTAAGGTCTTCGTACATAGATAACACTAAAATATGTGTATTTTTGATGGAAAAGTTGTAGAACAAAACTATTCAGAGAGCTTCCTATAACTTTTAAATTCTCCGAATGACTTTACGTACAAAACACAGGCCTCGAATCAAAATCCAAAGATTGAACTTTATAGACGTGATGCATCGTGACTAATTGACACGTACGGGATCAGTTATGATGCATCGGATTATTTAGTGCTTACCCTCCCCTACTGTCTTGCATATTAAAAAAATTGTAAGCAAGGCTTACTTGCAAAATTGTATTTATTATATAGAACTAGTTTTACAACAACTGATATAAAAACAACTAACTATTATATATTTTATACAAGGCTCAGTGTCTTAACGACAACACGTGTGTTTGACGAAACCTAAAAATTGTTTCAACAGAGTTGTATTGAGTAGAAAGATGATCTTATCACTACAGAAAAACAATTCTATTCAGCCTATCCTTACTATGACTTAAATCAAAAGATAGAGAATGTTACCGAATTGACATGATATCAGTTGGTATCCTTGAAACCATATATGCCACCACAGACCAAATCTTACAGCTATAAAGAATATGAATATATTACGGCTCCCTCGTGTTCTCCTAATTTAACTCCCAATGTTCTCCAAACTTTAACTAAGTTAGAAAATTAGTATCCTCGTGAGGATTTACCCCCAAATACCGTTTCGGATACCTCACTGTCCCTTAAATTCACAGTCACGATGCATTAAACTTTGTTTTTACTCATCGCACATGAGCCCCTTACGCCAGAGCTCACGGCACTGGCATCAAACTCACCAAACCATTGGCCATCCGTACATCGCAAGTTGTAGAGCAGCATGCGTCGCTTACAAATCACGTTTGAAGTGTGAGTTTACATAGGTTTCGGTTACTCCATTAAAAGCCATTTAAAGCCTATCAAGCCCTTGAAAAATGTCTCTCGGTTTCGGCTATATTACGATACACATCTCCAATTTGTAGCTAATAAAGATCGTATGCGAGATCAGGTTTAAAATACGGCATACCGGACACAGCAATTGCTTTTTGGTGGCGATTTTCGTGGCTAAGAGTAAGATTTAACTTTGAGTTCCATTTGAAGTAGATAACACTTGGCCATAATTCTTACACATCATCTACTTGTATTACCTCATACCATCCACGGAAATTCCCCTCTTCACAGTAAATATTTAACAGTAACTTTGGAGTGTTCTCATTATAACAGTTGAGTATCTGAAGAAGCTATTGGAAATATTTACCAAGTGATATAGGCTGAGTTTATCAAGCAATTCATCAATGTCTGCTACCAGGATCTCTGAATTCATTCTCGGCACAAGGAGGTGTATTAATATGGGGTTCGCGTGGCATAATCGCTCTTACGGACTACTTTGAAAAATGCAAGATAACGCCCTTAAGATGCGATGGATGAAAAATTAGGGAAAGCAATTTGAACAGCAGAGTACATATGGCGCGCTGGGATAGCTGTATTTATGAATTCCAAGCAAAAAAAATGCCTGTACTTTGCATGGTCATTGTCAATGACAGCTTTCTTTATTAATGTTTCGTAAGAAACAAAGTATTCAGTATTGAATTGCATGATATATGGTCGCGACCATTGTCAATCTTCGCTTCTTCGACATCCTTTTTATCAATTATTAATATTACCCAACAAATATATCTCACATTTGCATTCATTTATACTCATATATTTATACACATGGAAGTATATTATACAAGTAGGGCATACAAGTAGCACATTCTCCGTATCCCCTGTAAGATATCATACTTTGTACCTGATTACCATCATTAAGACTGACAAATTGAGAATTTTGGTCTAGATTTCCGCGATGCTGTCATAACCTCATTTGCAGATTGAGATGTTTCAGGTGTTAGTATGTTGTCTCAAGGATAACGCAGGTTGACATCGCAGGTGCGTAGTAAACCCATACACATTTGGTATTCAGTAACATGTCACCCTGTACATCAGTTTAAGTTAAAGACGTACAGGTGGTTCATCTCAAGTTGTATTTGAGATTTTACGTGTATAAAGGTTCGATAAATGTAACTCTCTGATATATTGGCCAATTTGTCAAATTAAATTACGGAGAATGTAGTAGACAACAAGATGTTCCCCTTTTTTACAGCATCTCCTACGTTGAGGAACAACTCCTAGAAATATACTGTATGCCAAATTACGAAACATTATTCGATTATGAAAAATCTATCAATGTCTGCATTTGTTTAGTCTCTTCGACTTTAGTCTTGTTTAAATTATGAGTATACCATATCATTGACCTTGTTGTTGTTTTTGTAATTTTCTTCTCATATTATATATAGGTATCTTAATCTACTGTGCTCAATAATAATGTCTGATGATTAATTAATAATAATAATAATAATAATTAATAATCAGACCAATACATCGGGATTACGTAAAAGTTAAACATTGACAACATGCACACATTAAAAAATATGAAAGTATTCTCTCTGATCAGTGATATATGTCATTTTTCCTGGAAATTACTTTTCTCTTTCAGCTTTATTTGCCTCTTACTGACAAAAAAGAGGAAGTACATGTCCAATGAATATAATACCTGGTGTACAACGTTTCGTGAAACATGTTCAAACCTGTGCCTTAATATCATTTTGCAGATTTTCTGAATGTGATAAAAATGTTGTTGTATTCTCATTGTTTATTATTATACTATCTGACGTTGACATTTTAAAACATTACCAAAAAGAAACTTGACATAAAAGTTCATTTTAAGAAATAAGATGTTA
>JXSR01S005080.1:21961-35668 GCA_000969725.1 Ophiothrix spiculata
GATGAGAGTCACATTAGTAACATGTGTGAAGCTAAACATATTAGCATGCCAGGAAAGTAGATAACGATAAATATGAAAATGCAAAATCTTCAATTTCCCCATGTCGCCAGCCATACTTTTTCTGTTTCATGAGCCCCCGTTCCTAAAACATTCGAGCATATCAAACATAATGCACACTATATAACAGCCCGTTATAGGTATTAATAAAGACATATAAAGTTTAATTATATTAAGTATTTGATATGGCATAAGAGCTTTTTGAAATATGTCGCCAATATTGCAAACAGATACGTAATGATTTCTAAAATCGATAACAAAATGTCAAAATAAATCTGTTGATGGGTGATTCCGCATTAGGTTTATCAAGCAAACTTGAGTGTTGCATAACATATATTTTATGTAGAATTATACATTTACAATAACGATTTACAAGATTATTAATATCAAAAAAAACCTATGTGACGGTGACGTCGAAACAGATACATAATGTACATTCTGCTGCCTTCTCGCAAAACGCGGTACACTATGAGCGAAAATACTTCACCACAGTGTAGTATGTGTACAGCTCCTAATTTAGTGTGAAAATCAAATATGTAAGAAAACAAATTTTCTCCAAAATGAATATTAAAGAAAAGATTCAAACAGGTACGTAGCGACAGATACGTAATTTAAGAATAGGGAATGCAATGGTTAAAAATCAAGTATTTTTAAACATCTCCCATGCACTGTTTCTTCTTCAGAAACCATAAGAGTTTATGATTTTGTATGTTTTCATGAGTTATTAGTAGTCGAAATTTTAACATTTCTCTAACCAAAGTTGCACGCTTTATCGGAGAATGAGCCCACATTCGGAGTTCCAATTCACACCTTACAAGATTACCTATCAAATCTGACCAAAAGCAACATAAGTTTTAAGATATTTTCATCATAAATTGACCTTTACATAAAAAAGTGGTAAAAATATTTTTATTCCAACTATATGAGCAACCGTGTAAGAGCAAATAAATCTTTCACAAATAATGAAACATTTCTTTTCTAGATGCTCATGAAATTTTAATATCACATCTTTATTTCTTCATTTTTGGGATATCAAAAAACATAGTTACTAATGTCATAAACGCAACCAATCGTACGACACAGCAGCCAAATGTCCGTTAGGAAAAAAAGGAAAGAAAAACCACAACTAGGCCACAACTCTGATTTTCCATGATGGCTGCCGTAGGTTTTATTATGCAACACAAATGAAAACAAAAAGTTGTGGCCTGGTTGCGACCGGTTGCACAAAGTTGTGGCCTAATTGCCCGCCTAATTGTGCTCCAGCGCTTAAAAGTTCTTATAACAGTTACGTGTCTCATACATCTATAAATTTATAACTTTTAATTTATAAATTTTAACCGAGGGTAAAACTAACTTTATGTCAATATAATACTTCCGTTTCATCAAATACATCTTTATGAAAAATTCTTTCAAATGTCTTAATTTAATAAGTATTTGAAGATCACACAATATAGTTAAATGTAATTAAATAATGTAATTTCCACTTGTAACGTGCCACAGTAGGTGTGAAGAATTTATCTACTCGAGTCATAAAATTCATAGGCTGATGATGACGTTCAAAAGATCATCTCTTTTTTATGCTGTATCTTTATCAGATCAGATAATTAATGATAGCTAAGTGTGTATAACAGTAAAATCAAAAACAAAATCAAGCATTTATTGGTTCCTAAATATTTCTCCGTTAGAGAATTACACGTACATATACAATCAGTTTGTTACATTAACAAGTATCGTATTTCTGAATCTTTTATCTTGATCAATGGGACACTGATTATTCCCACTCTCCTAAAATGCAACCTTATGAAGAGCTTCTTTCAAATGTTGCTTACGTAATTATTTAGTTAGTTGCTCATTCACTAGAAGGTGTGGAATATTCGTCAGAGATGATTTATCAGGTTTTATTACTCAACACAGACTCAACAAATAATCCAGGTAATTTTCCATTTGTACCTGCCCGACACCAAAATTAGCCGCCATTGCCTGTCGGACAAGTGATCGTGAAAAATAAATGTAGCCAGCTCAGGCTTTCATGCTTCCAAGGATTTATGAAGCAGATTTGAAAGCTAGACACTTATTCGAGCCCCTATTTTATTTTTCACAGCCTTAAATAAAATAAAACATTACACAAGCAATGAATAATCACACTTAACAGCACGGACAAACATGAACAGACAACAACTCGCAATAAATAAAACCCTAAATACAATCAATGCAAGAATATTTGATACTCAACTTAATGTTTTTCTTCAAAATATTCATAATGAAGGTTTGGAAGCACACGTTTAGGTGAAATACATACAATTCTAACAGGCTCAATGTTATACCATTACAGTTTTGATTTACTGACTGACGTGTATATGTTTTAATTTCCCCACTTTGTGTAATGAAAAAAGCTTTAGGGGACAACTCGTATGACAATCGAAATCAACATCAAACCAACATCATTATGCGAAAAGAGATGAAACCTGTTTCATCTAAACGTATTTATATTTTGATTTTTTTTGCTTGATTGTTACATTTTTGGTATGATTCTTAAGGGAATTAAAGCATACTATAAGCATGGTAAGATTTAAAATATTAAGAGCCCCTGTCAGCCATAACTTTTTTTGGCTTGTCAGGTTTTATATAGTAATACCCTTCAAACGATTTGGCTTAAACCTTGTCTTACCAAGGCCCCCCCCCCCCCTAACGGATGATTCCCTGTCGCATAAAAACACAAACGAATCTGACCTAGGGGTTTTGGGTCGTTGTAAATTCATCCTTTGCGGTCATTTTAGCGAAAAAGATTCGTAGGTACCACCTTCAGGGGGGTCAGGGTACCTCGTCAAAGTCGGAAGGTAGGGGGGGGTGTTTGCCACCTGAGAAAATTTCAAGTCGCCATTTTGAAAAATATCTGCATGGTATTCACCTAAAACGAAACACCATTTCCCTTCGATTTGGTGGCCATTTTTGCCCAAAATCGTGATTTTTCCGACTCGGAAGTACTTATGACGTCATAATTACGTAACGCCTTGGCCGATTTTCATGATTTTGGTATCAATGGATAGAGGAGACCCTACCCTATACTATGGTATAAAGCAAAACAACTTTTAGCACTCCAATTTCAATTTCATAGGGGGGGGGGTAACCCCCCCCCACCCCGTTAGTAACAAACGTTACAAAATATACGTTGTTAAGACAAGGGTTACGGGGAGGCAGTGGTCCCAAAGGTGATTTTCTAAAATACACATTCAATAAACTTCATATTTGGTGAGATGATGTACATTAAGTGTAGAATTCATTTTATTACAGTTTTACGTATGTCGCTCGCTTCATCCGTTGCCATGACAACGGCGGTCATATTGAATTTTTAAAGGATATCACTGCGCGTAGTTTTTCGATAGTTCCGAAGTGATTTTGAACTTCCTCTTTTGTACAAATTTATTTTAAAATATTATAAAATATTATAAAAAGAAAAAAATAAACGTTTTTCGTACAGCGCATACAAGGGATGCGTAATTTCAAAAATTACGCAAATCGGAAAAAAAAAATCGAAAACCTGTCTCAAGAAAAAAATTGGGGATTTTTTAAAACTTTTCTCTTTATGATAAGTTAAATGTCTAATTTAAAGATTCTCACCAAGTTTCATGCAAATCGGATGAACGGTTTTCGAGAAAAACTTTGCGCGGTCCTGAAAAACACGTTTTGCGTAAAATGACGAAAACGACGAAAACAGTAAATTTTGCCAATTATGAATAAAATTATGCTAATTAGCTTCATTGGAAGTGTTCTGGAACCTAAAAAATTTCTACCATGAACAAAATGAAAATATTATACCAAAAAGAAGTGAAATCAGCAAGTTTCTGTCAATGTATTCAATTTTAGATTTTACTTTTTGAAAACAATAAAATACAAAAGAAATGCAATACACACATTTGTTTAGGAGAAACAGTATTTATAATACATTTTGCGAGACTTCCTTCCATTGAAATTGTCATAAAATCTGAACGGAAGGTCCGATTGAAGTCAAAATATAAAAAGCAAATGAAAGCTAAACTTGAGTGTTATTTGAAATTGTAAAAAAAACAAATAAATTGCCAAAATAGCACGTTTTCACATTCTGGGACCACTGCCTTCCCTTAAAGATGCTTACTGTTCTGTTATAACCATTTCTTGAATTAAATTCAGAAGCCCAAATTTAATTCGATGTGTATTGGTATAGCGAAGCATGTGTGGGCTTTGTATACATTTTTCTGTGGCAAAACAAAATTTTGACATACTCTTCGATATAATCATATTCCTTCATTTTTACGCCGTTTTTGCTCAAATTAATATTTGAACAAAATTTTAGAGTTTTGCTTTAAGCCTTATTACAATCGAAATCAACATCAAACCTACATCATTATGTGAAAAGAGATGAGATCTGCTTCATATAAACGTATTTATATTTTGATTTTGTTGCTTGTTTGTTACATTCTGGTATGACTCTTATCTTAAGGTAAGGGAATTGAAATACGGTAATACTACAAGATTTAACATTTCATTATGTACTCTTCATCTTTAAAAGACGTTTTCAATTAAATATTATCATAACTATATATACTAAAATCCTGATTGATTAGAATTTATGCAGTATTATTGTATTAAAGACAACTATAGGGTCCAGAAAGCCGCATTTCCGTTGTTTGAATCGGAAGTTTGGCTTCAATATACAATCTTCTAAAACAATCTCAGCAAACAATACCCCTTGGAAGAAGCTTGAGTCTTGAGATCATCAAATAGCCGTGCCACGTGTCTTGACCACGGTTAAACTGTTTCTTTAAATGATGATGTGACATGATATTGTCATGATACATGACCAGGCGAGTTATCCCATCAATTAAACTGGGCAATGAAAATGGATGACTTATGTCCCAATCCATTGATAAGTCTTTTCCATTTAACATCATCTCATGAAAAGCCTCAAGAAATTTGAATTAAAAATGAGACCTTAGATGTTAGGGTTAGATAATTGAAGGATTTCAAAATGTGTATAAAATGGGAGGAAACCAAATGCGTCATTCGTATATCTGTGGGTCGCAGTTTATTTCTATTAGTCAATCTCAGTAGCTAAACAGATTTGTAGTTTTTTGTAAATAATATAACACATCTTCATAAAAGTCTTGTAGAAAGAAAACATAAATGATTTACCTGTACCTTTTAACAATTATTTTTAAAAAGAAATCTGATATTCACAACTACCAAACACGACAGGTAATATTCTGAATAATAGTATATATGTGTATAAGAATATAAATCCCTCCCCATTTTCGCACATTTGAAATAAGCTAGAAAATAAGTATCCTCATGAGGTTTTACCCCGAAGTTCCTTTTCTGATACCTTACTGTTCAATGTGCCTTAAATTCATGATCACGGTGCATTAAGCTTTGTTTTTTACTCATCGCACATGATCCCCTTGCGCCATAACTAACGACATCGGCGTTTAACACACCAACCATTGGCCATCCGTACGTCGCAAGTTGTAGAGCAGCTTGCCTCGGTTACAAATCACGTTTGAAGTGTGAGTTTACATAGGTTTCGGTTACTCCATTAAAAGCCATTTAAAGCCTATCAAGCCCTTGAAAAATGTCCCTCGGTTTTGGCTATATTACGACACACATCTCAAATTTGTAGCTAAATGAAGATCGTATGCGAGATCAGGTTTACAACACAGTAGACCGGACGCAGCGATCGTTTTTAGATGACGATTTTCGTGGCTGAGATTTAACTTTGAGTTCCATTTGAAGTAGATAACACATTTGGCCATAGTTCTTATACATCATCTACTTATATTACGTCAAACCATCAAAGAATTCACTTTTTTGCAGTAAATATTAGAGTAACTTTGGAGTGCTCTCATTGTAACAGCTGAGTATCTGAGTAATCTAATGGCAATATTTGCCAAGTGATACACGCTGAGTTTATCAAGCAATTCATCAATGTCTGCTACCAAGATCCCTGAATTGATTCTCGGCACAAGGAGGTGTATTAATATGGGGTTCGCGTGGCATAATCATTGATAATCGCTCTTAAGGACTACTTAGAGAAACGCAAGATAACGCTCTTAGGATGCGCTGGATGAAGATTGTAAGTAAGCAATTTGAACAGCAGAGCTCTTTTGATGTGCGCGGCTTGGTACTTGTATTAATGAATTTCTTCCTAATAAAATAAATACAGTAAAACGATTTATCAAACAACCAAAAGAGTCTCTTCGAGGTCGGAGCAGACATGGTCATTTGAATACCTTTTTGTTTAAAGATATTTGGTATTTTGATAATAATGATACCTTTTTGATTACGATTTGAATTCTTTTCGAACATGTTAAATAGTCAAAATTTTCATTAGAAATACAATGTATTGAAGCACATGATAAAATATCCGCGTTTTCATGGTATTTGGTTTATAATAATGATATTTGGTTTATAATAATGATTTTTAAGTAGAAAGGAAAGACATTGAAACTACACACAGAAAAATCGGACCCTCGTTATGTTAAAAAAATATTAGGTATATCGATGTTGGGTATATTTTTGACTAGTTTTTACATAAATTAGGTTAAATTGCGATCCAACCAGATTACCTCTTGCTAGGTAATTTTCAAAAATACACCTTTAAAAACGCAAAACAAAACTTTTACCTAAATTAGGCATTTTTTACTAATTGAAAAGTATAAGTGTCGATTTTCTTTTTTTGTTAAGTTAAAAAATACCACTTTTCTCTGTAATTTTTACATAATTCGCTAGGTATAAATAAAAAATACCAATTTTCTAGGTAATTTTTACCTAATTCGTTGGGTATAATAAAGCACGTCGTGACCGTGCTGCGCGTTCATACATTATTCACAGTTAACATGGCGGAGTTCGAGTGTGGAGAGGGTGGGGGATGGCGGATAGAATAGAATCTTTCAGACGTGAGTATGATCAGTATCATTATTAAAGAAAGTTGTAAACTGGTAAACTAACTATGGTAACTGGCATGGTCTATGTGCATGCCCCGCCGGTACATGCTTCGTTGATGGCACCATAGATTTAAGAACAAAATCTTTGATGGCACTGTCTACCGCGGTATATTTACAAAAATTGCTTGTACATGTAAGAAACTGAGAAATCAATTTATGACCGGTAAGCTTACCTTGTTACCATGGTTACACAGCTTCAAACAGCAGATCTTTGTTTTGACTTACAATTTTATTATAATATACTATAATGATACTGATCATACTCACGTCTGAAAGATTCTATTCTATTCACACAGAAAAAAATACCTAAGTTATGTTAAAATTATACCTGACACAAAGTAAAATAAGAACTCCATAATAATTAGGTATATTTAACCTAATTTCAAATTATGTTAAATTTACTTAGCAATTAGGTAGTTAAAATACCTAAATATTAGGTAAAACATTTTACCCAACACGTTAGGTAAAAGATCTACAGAAAAAATTAGGTTAAAATTTTACCTAATATTTAGGTATTTTAACTACCTAATTACTAAGTAAATTTAACATAATTTGAAATTAGGTAAAATATACCTAATTATTATGGAGTTCGTATTTTACTTTGTGTTAGGTATAATTTTAACATAACTTAGGTTTTTTTTTCTGTGTGTAGACTTCTACCTATTTTTTACGAAATATAATCTTTGATATGCCATTTAAAGTATAAACAAATTATCCCGAAGTGTTATACTACACTTCCTATTTAAAGTGTATAAAATTGAATAAGTACAATTTTGCTTGTTTGCCTAATTCTATTACCAAATAATGTTAATTTGTTTTTGCAGTTTTCCAACAAATGGTGTTTACTAGTGCAGTATTTTCATGTCTCTTGCAAGATATCAAAAAATTGTATCCAATTACCACGAGTAAGATTGACACATGCAATGCTGTCATGGTCTCATTGACGGAATGAGATGTTGCAGTGCTTAGTAATTTCACTTAAAGGAGCTTGTCAAATTTTTCAAAAAAAATGGTTTTAAATGTCATATGAATCGGTCGAACCGTTTTGATTATATGGGCAATTTCGTATTTCTGAGGAGCCAATATGTTATTTTGTTTTATGATTACCATATAAATTAGACACTTTTTTATATATATATATATTTCCTAAATGAAACATAACTCAGATGTGAAATTTCACAGGGATTATGAAAAAAATATGAGCAAGATATTGGCACCAAAATCTCAAAAAGTTTGAAAAAAAAAAAGATGAAGCAATCGGACCACCCTCCTTTGAAAATAACACCAGTTGACATTACAGGTGCATGTAAAACGCATCACCATTTTGTGCCCTGGTAAATGTCAGCTTGTATACCTGCCTAAGCTGAAGACATGCAGGTGGTTTATCTCCACATGCATTTGATATTATATCAGTAGTGTAGATATTGTATGTAACCCTATGGTTTTATATTGGTCAATTTGTCAAATTATATTACGGAGAATGTACAGTAGTAGACACCATTAAGGTTCTTAGTTTTGTGGCAATATTGCCACGTTCAAGGAACTACTATCAACATATATATACATGATAAATAAATCAAATATTGGAACTTATATTTTTGCAACATTGCGACGTTGCAACCATAACCAATGGTCTTCAACAGGCATCTGACTCCTGTGGATGATCAAGTGACGTGCTGAATATCAATAATTTCGTCGCAATGTTACAAAAGAAAGTTCCACTATTTGATTTAGTTATGATCATTTTTATTACAACTAGATGAATTATAAGAACATACACATTTTCAACTACCCCAACGTTATTCAATATTACATGACACTGAAAAATTACATTATATTTGTATTCGTACTAAGAATCTCCAAATGTGATGATTCACTCCGAAAAGGGGGACCTTGCGACAGAAAACTTTTCAAGATACAGGTGAAAATAGGCAACAAAAAAATAAACAAAAAATGATAAGAATTTCTAACAAATTTTCTGTTGTAAACTTTGATCGCCTTGATCAATTTCAACAAGTAAGGTGTCATTTTAAAGCTTGATGAAAGCTGCAACATCAAAATTGATATCATCTTCAAAGTCCCTCCCCCCTTTCGGGGTGAGCCATCACAAATAAACACTAAAACTGTGAATACCATATCTAGATCTTTGTTTTATTATGACATCATTTTGTCTTAAACGTGTATGACCAAACACTCGCAGATTCGAAATTACGAACCAATGCTTCCGCGTTTATTCACCTTAAACCTAAACATATCGGGTAGCAATTCTTAAAAGAGTATTATTTTTTTCCTGGAAATGTCACGATACTTTTTTCATATTCTTATCTATATTTAATTGAGGGGTCCTCTGGCAAAATGAGAGGAAAGTCACAAATTTCAAAATTGAGTTTTTGACATATTTTAATTTCGTATAATGAATGATATATAACATGTCACACTTTCATTCTCCATTCTTCATTTTCTTCATTGAAATCCAAAGCAGTCCACTGAATATATTGCAACAATAGTTAGCTGCAAATCAATTTCAAAGAGTATACAATGTATAATAGCAACATGCAATCAATTAACCGTGAATTATTGCACTTCTCGGCAAGTTTGACCTTCAAAACTTTAGGTATAGGTAAACACTTGAAGGCGTTTTATGTCAAAAACAAAATTGGACTTTTTCACCCTATTTTTACTTTAGATGTCATTTATTGAAAAAGTAGATTTGCGACTCAGCCCACAATTTAGAAAACTCTGAATAACACAGAGATGATATAGATGTTTCTAAAAAATATAAAACAAACATGTTCAAACCTGCTTTTGATTAACATGAAGGTAATAATATTGTTTTATTATTGTGATTGTATACTATTTTATATATTAATAACCGTTAAACCTCGTTAAACATGAAAAAGGAAATTATCCTAAATTTCATTAAAAATGATATATTATTGATTACTGTCACTAATTGATTTATTTCACTTCATTCTTACTCTATGTTCATATGATACTTCCGTTCCATTAAAAACATCTTTCAAAAAAAAAAATTTTCAGCTGACTTAATCTAATAAGTATTCTAAGATCACAATATAAGTTGATGTAATTTCAACTTGCATGACGTGCCACAATAAGTGTGAATGATGGGATGACGAACCGGGGGGGGGGAACTCAAAATATTATGTTAGGTATGTGAGATCCGCGATATCCAACATAGGGTCTTGATGAATGGATTTTTGGTCAAAAATAGGGTCTATGGACCTTTTTTTCGGAATTGAAGTCTCGGGAACTGCCTTTTTCCCATAGAAACGACTATTTGAGCTGAAAATTACCTTGAAAACATAACAAAACACACTTTTGAGTAATTTTCCTTGAAAATCGGGTCTTCGGAACTGAAGCAATCTTGAAAAGAGCATTTTGGGGAACGGAAGACGAGGCTTGAAAATGGGTTTTTGAGGGCGGCCCATGCCCGTACCTTCCGTCAATGTAAGTACCACCCCGGGTGACGACATCTTCTGAGGATGACGTTCAAAAGATCATCTTTCTCTATAGATGCTCTATCAAGGATTCCTTTGTCCGGCAATCAATTATAAATAAGTGAGTATAGTATGAAAACCGTGCAGTCGTCAGCTGATTATGCGTAACATACAACAAAAATGCCATAATAATAAGTCTACAATTTTGGTCAAAATAATTGGTACACTTACTATCAATGCCACGTTGTGAAAAGTTCATTTTAAATTTCGCGGTCGTGTTATCTTGCTTACAACATTGGACGGTGAACGGAGAGAGGGGGAGACAACTGGACAAGTAGAACTCGTGTGTTCACATATTATTGAATCAATTGCTAGATCATGGTAACCATTCATCCCAAACCAGCCGTAAATGCAGTCTCTTTTCACCTTTTTAACATTTGCAGAGTTTGTGATAAGGATGACACCTCATTAAACATGTTAAATGGTCTGTCAAAGGTAGTCGGGGAGTGAAAGATGACACTGAGATAAACCTGTTCAAAGATCAGTGAGCCCTGTATATTTTCTGATGATAAACCTCGAAACATACAGATAGACTGATATAATTCATATTTCCGATAATGTTTTAAATGAAACTTTGCAGGTGTTTTGAAGTAAGCACAAGGATTGCAGCAAATCGGTGAAAAAATTGATTTCGGCCAACAACGACCTTGGAATTTATTTTTACTTGTAGTGCAAAATGAAATTTGCTGTTTATACGGTTGAACGGACAAAATTTTCAATAAACATGCACAAGTGTCCAAAGTACGTTTGACCGGCCAAGATTGCAGATGTTGTAATGTCTAGTATCAAGATAATTACTTATGACTTTTGCATGTCTTTTGCATGACAATGTACAAAAAAGGTCCACAAAAAAGTCCCTAAATACCCACCAAAAGAACACCTAAAGCACAAAAACACGTAAATGGAACGTCGCTTCTTACTAAAATACTAAACAAAATGCTCGAAAAACTTCTGAAAACCTTTTTTTTTTCTTTTTTTGCGTGCACTTTGTCGAAACCAATAAATTTAGTTTTGGGGTCAACCAAAACGATTTTTTCCCCAAAAAGGTCCACTGTTTGAAAATCCGCACACCCCTTGAAAAAATCCTGGCTACGGGTCTGCCATCATTCTAATCAATCAACATGTTTTAAGGTTTGCGTGAGTCAAGACCAAAAATCAAACTGATAGTTAGGAAAGGAGACATTAATTGTTGAACAAATTGAGCAAACTTTGACTTGGTAGATTCGGCGTGTAATGTTTGCATACTGTCTGTTGGTTGTAAGATAACGGATGATGTATAGACGCTAGGGTTTTCTTTTTTACTGAATCACATCAAGACAGCTTGATGGAAGGTGTTATATGGTAACAGACGGGCAATGGTTGTAGAAAAAAGAAAAATAATTATTGAAATAGCCTCTATTAAACATTTCAAAACCTGTTAATCTCTCCACTGTGAGACCGTGTTTGCAGATGATTTATCATTACAGATATTTGGTGGATGCGTAGCCAATTATTCCAGCTAATGGCTACAGTCATTTCATGTTTCCTTTACGAGGCTACTTATATTAAAAATACTATATAGCTGGAAGATTTTCCGTGTCGTGTTCTTTCCGTGAGGAAAATGTGCATTTTCATGTCAATCCTCTATTTAGTTAGCTTGGGTCTACATTGAAGACAATAATTCGTTCCTACACATAAGAAAAACTTACAGTTAGGTGTAGCTTGGGTCGTGCAAAATGCGATTGCAAAGTTGATTCTGAAAATTGTTTTCATTGTAACATGAATTTTAGTCAAGATTTAAAATGTATGATGGTATGTTTATTTGTGAGTTTTTTTAATGTTTTTTGTTGTTTAATAGTAAAGGAAAAACATCATTCAATTTAATTTTGTATTTGAAAATTGCATTTTCCGTGAATTTCCGTTTTTGTTTTCTTCTTCATTTTCGTTGTTCTTTTCCCTTTTCCGCATCGCGGAGAACTTTCAAGCTTATTATATATTAACCATGGAATGTATAGTATAATACTTTTGTTTTATGCTTTTTATACAGGATGGTAACATGGATGATGCTGCAGACAACAACGACAACAACAACAGCAACAACAATAACAACAACAACAACGACAACAAGCAAACATTTGGTGATCGATAAACAGTGGAGCATCATCAGGAACAACAAAATGAATCTTATAGAGACCAAGGATGAAATTTCAGTGATGTTGAAGTTTCTAGTGATGTTTTAGTTGTTAGTGATTTTGATGTTTCATCCTTCTTCATCACGTATGAGCTTATTTCCTGACAAAATGAATCTGATCAACAAAATCATATTAAATCATATATAGATCTTTATTGTAAAAAATTAAGGCAAGGAACTACAGAACCTTCATTTTGTACATCATATCGACCTTTTCTTAAAAGAATACATGTTAGCATATCATTTTAAATAATATAAAGAAAGCCGTTTGGTACATCGATAGTTTTTAAATGTTATCTGCAGAATAATCAATTATTTTGTGTCCGTTTGAAATCTTAAGTATTATCAAGATGAAAATCGTTTTACGAGATGTCTTTTTATTTTAATGACGTCTTTACTAAAATCAAGTATTTTCAGACTTAACAAAAATCCAACGCCATTGTCGGTATACTATTTTGCTAAAAACACTTAAGAGATCCCCTATAGATTAGATTTGTTTATGTTTTGCTAAACCTCCGGCGAGTAAGGCTAAATAACATGTAGCGTACCCGGGATGCCACGGCCATTACTACCCGGTGTCTGGTGCCTTCCTTGCGGGGGAATTTAACAACACCGTGATATTCATACCTGGCCTCCCATAGAGATCAAGGTAGAACAATATATAGAACAATGGAATCAAAATATTTTGGAATTTTAGAGTAAGTATGGTAAGTGTGTTCTCGTTTTATTGAGTAGGATCTCTGGATATGTATTAGTAACCCTTTTCTATGCATTTATGCAGTACTGCATTTATGATACAATTTACTCGTTCTTCATACTACCAATCAGAGAAACAAAAGAGAACTTGAGTGATAAAAAAGAGTGATATATCCCGGGAATAAATTTGAATATTTAAATATGTTAATCCTGACGCAATATTCATTAAATAACCTTCAAAATACATTTACTTTGATCACGTTTAAGGGGGGAAAGCACATCACTCATT
>JXSR01S005081.1:30985-50211 GCA_000969725.1 Ophiothrix spiculata
CAATTAGGGGGGTACCTCTTGATGTTGGGTTAGGGTAGGCCGTCAAAGTTGGGGTGTTGGTGCAACCCCGGAAATTTAAAGTCGCCATTTTGAAAAATACATGCATGTTTTGAGGCTGAAACTTGCAGAGCATGTGAAAAATTATCAATAAATTCTCTATTTGCTAACAAACCTGATGTATTTTGTTATTTAAAACTTTAACAGCAACATTTTGCTTTTGGTACCTTTTTTTGCAAAAATTCCGATTTTTCGACCTGAAAGAGCTTCATGACGTCATTATTACGTAACGCCTTATCTGAATTTTGTGATCTTGGTATTGTCTGATAGGGGAGTATCATACCTATCTATTGGTACTAAAACCAAGTTCATAGGGCGTTTTGTTCTGAAATTTACGGGGATGTGCGGGTTTTTTTTTCATTGTTATTATTATAAGCAATATGAAGTGTTGTTTTTAATACCAGTTGGTGCTCTCCCTGTCAAGGAACTTGTTTTCAAAGTAATGATTGTTTTATTTGAAAACAATAACAAAAATATTACCGGTAGAAATGCAGCAGTAAAAGGTCAACCCAAGGGATACATGCAAAAAGAATGTGTATAAAGCTAGTACAATCACCTTTTAACCCTGGTCTAACCGAGGGGAAGGGGTAATTGCAACCCCCAAGTTCTTTTTCCCGAAGCAAACAACAACGCAAAAGCAACACCCCCATACATTTGGGTAATCTCTTTTACATCCTTTGCGGTCATTTTGATGAAACAATTAGGGGGGTACCTCTTGAGGTTGGGTTAAGGTAGGGCGTCAGAGTTGGGGTTTAGGGAGGTGTTGGTGCAACCTCAGAAAATTTAAAGTCGCCATTTTGAAAAACATATGCATGCTTTGAGGCTGACACTTTCAGGGTATGTTAAAATCATCATTTCCATTCTTGATTTGCAAAAAAACCCTGATGAGTTCCGTTATTTAGATCTTTTTATAGCACAATTTTGATTTTGGTAGCCATTTTTGCTAAAACCAAGTTCATAGAGGATTCCGTTCTTAAAATTCAGGGGGTTGCAACAACCCCCTTTCTTGGTTAGATTAGGCTTGGTTAGATGAGGGTTAAAGTTCTTGGAAGTCCACCTAATATCAGGAGGAAATAAGTCCAATCCTTTCAGCTCTGAGTCCATTCGACCAAAATAATAAGGCCACAGAGGCACTGATTGAAGGAAAAAGCTGTGGAGTAGACAGCATCCCCCGTACTCTTGATAAACTGCGACCTGGATTATATTGTTCTTTATAAGCAAGTAAAGGTAAGCAAATAAGCAAATTGTTAAAATAATATCAACCGTTACACAAGATAAATATCTTTATCAACAAAATAATTACAATAAATTACAGAACAACAACAAATACAGCAACAATAACAACAAAAACGTTAAGAATAAGATGAAAGCCCTTTCAACCTGAATCACTCAGTTTTCATCTATATGTTTTCTTTACAGATGAAATTTGTCATCCTTTCTATATAAATTTAAAATAAGAAGGGTTAACTTGTCAATATTTTTATTATTGATATTAAAAATATTAGTATGAATAAAACACAGCTAGTTAGCAGTCATATTTGGTAAAGAACATTTCACTTGTAGCAATAATGGAATTGATATTGAGCTTTGGTGCTACTATTAATCTATTTTGATCTATTTTCATAAGTAAAGTTATTTTTATTTGGTCACGTTTTTATATCATGTTAATGTTATCACTGCAAATCGTTTACGACGGACAACTGGAGATAGATTTTGTAAATATAAAGTTAAACACATTCTGCAGTATATGTCGATTCAAATGCATATCATCAATAAAAAGCAGACGTTGGCATTATAGTTAAGTATCACAGTTTTGATCAGTTATATATCGATTTTAAAGCTTCAGTTTCAATACTATTAGTGTTTTCAAAAGTAATCAAATATGTCATAATCACACGATTGCCGTGTTACAATTTGTCGTAAATTGATTTGTAGCTCAGTATGTTGTGGCTTTTTGTAAAATTTGTAGATTTGTAAATCGTAATTCCTTTCCTTTGCGTCCACTAGTCCATGAAGGTCTATTGTGTGCTTTAATCATATTAAAAACATCATTAAGATAGGCAAACCATTCACCAATTGTAGCGAATTCTAGTGCTAAACTTACTGTGTATTCCTTTTGATCATAAGTCATGAATTGGTCATAAAAAGTGTAACATACCGCTAAATGAGAAAAACTTCACCAATCTGAATATTTCTCAAAACAGGATTAAATATGGACATTTTAACACCATAAAAGTATACATTCTTTAAAAGCTCAGACTACATGGATACCAAATATACAATGATACTGACATTATACAGGGTGTGTGACAATTATGCAGAGTGTAACTAAAAAAATGTGTTAATTTAACTCTCTTCATAGACCTCTTTTATTCTACACAGCCATCAATATAAAACAAAACGGGTATGGATTTATAATGATAAAACACAGGGCTCTCAATAAGACAATTGAACTTTTCACTTAATATCCATACGGTGAAATATACAGGGTGGTTTAAATCATATACATTTCAAAAGGATTGTATGCCTAAATAAAAATTAGTGTCACCTCTAAATCTTAACACTTAAGTGACCAAGAGGGGCCAACGGGCCAAACGGGAGAAAAATTTACATCGCCGCTCCATGTAATTGTCAAACTTAACGCAGAGGGTCCCTCAGAGCCAAAAAATTCAAGTCAATCAAGTCGTTTTAGTGCTAATTAGCATCAAGTGATTTTTCGACGGCGCTGTTCAAATTGGTTTTGCCCATAAAATCAAAATCGATCAACTGTTTTCTAATTGTATTTTGGCAATGTAATTATACTTGCAATATGCAACTGTGAGCAAAATTCCATGCAAAAATTCCTTCGGGAACACGGTCTTTAAATATTTGGCGGGAAAATTTTTGACGCGACACAAAAAATGTTTTTTCGGCCGCCATCTTGAAACGGTTCATCCGATCTTCAAATTGTTGTCTGTTTTTTAGTCTTTTTTACATGTTTTATCATTGACCAGACTTTCAACGTAAAATCATACTGGAATGGTGTTTTCAAGGGGGGTCCTAGGACCCCCCCCCCCCCCTTGGCCTTGGGTACCAACGGATGGGAAATACCTTGGTCACTTAAGTGTTAAGACCGTTTCTTTATTATTGTGTATATAAAATTAGTGTCACCTCCAAATCTTTAAGCCATCTCTTTATGATCGGATATACACTACCCTTATTGGAACGAACCTATATTTAACTGTAAATCAATATAAAAACTCTTTATGATTAGGTATACACTTCCCTCATTGGTTAAAAAAAAATACATACATTTGCTTTAGTAAACACAGAAGTAGGTGAATTTCTTGACATTTCAAATAATACATCTAGCGTAGATGCCGTATCATCAGTAAAATCACAATGAAAATATTGTTGTTATATATTCGTTGTCCGTAGAGTCAAGTACCAACCAAAGCACTGAACAGTTTTGATAAATGTTTTCAACTGCAGTCTGCAGAGTTTGACAGGGATACAAAAAGAAATTATTGTACTGTTCTTATATATTTCAGTTTATAATTTTTTGTAACAACTAAACGAATCGTATTCCGTATACGTGCATGTGTTCCATTTTTATTTCAAATGGCGACATGAATAATCAAATGGATACAAACCTTACTTTTTTGGCTTACCTGAGTCCATCATAAATTAGTGCGAAAATAAGTTACAAAGATGCCCAGTTCCTAAGAATTCGTCAGGGAAAAATATCAATAAAATTATGTGTAACAGACTTAGCAAACTAACCAAATAGCACCGTATAGCAAGCAAATAATATAATCATTATTATCATTTAATTATATTAGATCGATCTATTTTATATTATTTACCCTAGAGGTATTTTTTCTGGTAAGAAAATTTCAATTATTATCTGAAGAAAAGTTACGGTAAAAACATGATGCTTCGTGCTGCCTTCAGGTGCAAAATTTGAGTCGATTGATGCATAATAAATGTAATTTAGAATTTAGCTACATAAATTGATTAGGTTAACCAGTTATTTACACTGCTTTTAGCAAAACAATAAACATACATGTAATTTACTACAACAATTAATCTAATCATAATAACATTGATATTGCAATAGGGTAGAAACCTCTCTGTTTCTATAAATTATATTAAAACTTTTTCAACTAAACTTACAGAGTTGAAAGTCATTGATGTTAAGAGCTTCATGTTACAATAAACAAGGGGGTACAAAAGAGGAAATTTAGTATCATTAACATGACAAAAATATACAATGGAACTAATAAACAAGGTACAACATTAAAATGTAATTTGTAAAATTTTTCGAGTCTAAAAAAAGACTTTATATGTTTTTTTTTTATTTTTTTCTATCATTTTGCAAGACCAAAGTTTTCAGTTATAGGTTGTTGCTTGGTATAATGAGAAGTATTTCCAAAACAGAAACTTTGAAGTTTTTCTATCCGTGCAAGAATGAGCAGTACATGATTTATATCAAATATGTCACAATTGTTATCAGAACGTTACACCAAATTATATCAAACGATACCAAACAAATCAGTCTGTTTATATAAAATACTGACAATACTATTTCCTACCACTTTTATGAAATTATTTGTAAAAGCACAATATTAGATTCGCTAACCCACTAGAGATTGTTTTACTTTGAAGTATTTCAGAAAAAAACCCGTTACCAAACATGTAATGAACGTATTTCAGGATTTTGGCAATAGATTTTATTTTAAGCAACAACATATCTTAACCCCGCTATCAACATTATCAACAACAAAACTGTGCATACATGTAGAATGTCAAGGCTACATTCTGAACCCATTAAAAGTGACACATTCACTTTTTGTTCACAAACGTGAACCAAACGGGAACGCCCATAAATTCAAACGAATATGACATAACTTTTATGTAGTTGTTTATAGCAAAATCAAAAAATTGTAGGTATCAGGGGATCAAAGGGTCCAGTTTAGGTCAGAAGGTAAGGGGTGGTTGCCACCTTAAAATAAAAATCGCCACTTTTGAAAAAAAAAAAAAAAATATGTGTGCATTGTATAAACCTAAAAAATTTCTTTCTTGAATTATACAATTACGACACTAAGAACTTTATCGTCTGGTCGTCCCTTGCATTAGATCACTAAATCTACATACTGTCTATGTTTAAAACAAATACGACATTATCTCCCTGAATTTAACAAATGCGTTGAAATGTTTTATATTATATAACTGTTTGTTTAAAATGAGCAAAATTTGAGATTTTGTCTTACCCCCTTTAACAGTTACTCGCCTTTTGTGTAAGAATTAGTTGTTCCTATTTGCTCAGGGTAACAGATAGGCTATTCATTTGAAGTGGTATGATACAATTATGACCTCAGATAGGGGCAAGTTAAGGCAAGGAACATTTCATGCCAACGAGACGATTAAGGGACTGTAGTCTTAAATAATCCTAGTTCCCAGGAATCTAAGTTCGTGTTCTATAATAGACCATACTTTACTGTACCATCCTGATAATATTAAAGAATGACGTCCTTTAACATTCCTACTACACAAGCAACAGAGTCCGCAGGGCATGTTAATAATGTGTAAGACAACCATAAACATTCATACGTTCATGTATGTTCAGGTTACATATCAAAGAAATAATGGCAATTTCAATTGTTTTAATTTCATATTATTATGCACGACTTTATAAAGACTGCCAAAATGTATCGCCTCACCTCAAAAAAAATGGCTCGTGCGCCAATACGGAACTCACAAACGTAATTTGAAGATATTGTGAACAAGCGCTGGAATTTTACCTTTCATTTGAAACCTTATTTTTGACAATTGATTGAGAAACGCCTAAATTATGAACTTTGAAAACCCATAAGGTCATTTTAAAAAGTTGATTATTTCATTTTTAATTCTTTTACTGTACAAACCAGTAGCACAAGGCTGAGGATCAATAGGAGGTGAGTTTGGTCACTGAAGCACGCGGTTTTTCAAAAGCATGCGTCATGAAGCTCAGAGCATCGTACGTCAAGATATGAATTTTTTCATCTTAATAATGATAAAAAACCGATGAAAATTCAGATTCAACTGGTAGGCATTACTAGGCTAGTGGCGCAACGTTAGTCGTTGTTCTGGTATTTGCGCCATGCCTGTAATGCTAGTAAAGACTACCAATAATTTAATGACGTTTCTCTCGTTTTATATGGTTCTCATAATACATAAAAATGAATTAATGAGATTTAAGAAAAAATGAATATCTTGATGAATGATGCTTAGATACCAATAACACATGCTTTTAAAAAATTACGTGCTTCATTAAAACTCACTTATCTCATTTATTAATCATTATTCTTGCGTTACTGGTTTTTACAGTGCAAAAAATGAAAATAACAACTTTTTTTAAATGACTTCGAGAAATGTCAAAGTCATAATGTCATTGTTTCTCTGTCAATTGTCAAAAATATAGTATCAAATGAAAGCTGACATTTCAGCGCTTGTTTGCAATATCTCTAAATAACGTTTGCGAGTCCCGTAAATGCGCACGAGCACTTTTTTGAAGTGAGGCGATACTTTTTTTGGGAGTCTTGCAATACTTAATTTAGAATACTAATTCTTTTTCCTTTCAATATGCTATTATCAGTGTGAAATTCATATTTTTACAAATATGGATTGACATTCAGACCTATGTATGGCTAATAACATGTAAAAATACACCATCCTACAATTGGCAGGGTTTCCACCTGGGTTCAAACCCGGGACATCTCGCACCCAACCCAATCACCACGATGTCAAGCCACTGAGCAACGATTTTGTGATCTTTACTAACTCCTGTCTATGATGTTCATGTATTTGTACGGTTTGTGTTAAATGGTTACTCGAGGTGGGAAAAAATAGAAAAATATTATAATCCGTAATTAAATGTGACCCATCATATCGAAAGGTACCTTAAGGGTCCCAAAATTAAAATTGTTTTGTTGGTCTCACCTGAAAGATTATATTTTAAGCTTTAAAATGACACTTTGCTTTTGGTTATTGGATGTTCGATTACAAAGTTACTTCCAAATTGGTAAAAGGTATCGGGCTGAGAAAGGATTTTTATCTCGGTTTCTGAAACATTTGTCTTATGTTTTGGATGTTTGAACCTGATTAATATGATAAAATACACTTCAAAGGTAACGTTTCTGATGAAATTAGAAATTCGACCTTTGACGTGATTTTTGACTTTGCTCAGCTTCAATGGCCTGTATCTCGTAATTTACTATGCCAGTATTAAGGTACCTTTCGATATGACGTGTCACAAATGTATTTTTTAAGAATCTTCAAACGAGTTTGATGCCGCAACAGCGAATTAATTACGAAGTAGAAACACACACTGCTGATAATCTTTTAGTACACTACCAATTGTTGGGCAAACTAAAAAAGCACCGTAGATCAGACACTTGGCAGATGGACTTGCGTTTCCGCTCAAATAGGTTTGCCCAACATTAAGGCAGGGATGTGTGCCCAACAGTGTTATTTGTGTTTTGCCCAACGTTGGTAGGGATGAAAACTTCATCAACGTTGGGCGAAATCACCCCCAAATCGCCCAACTTTCTTGCAGTGTATCACTATTAGGCCAGTCAGTATATCCATTCGAGTGTTTTATGTTTCATTTGTTTTGTTGTTGTTGTTGTTGTTGTTGTTGATTTTGTTGTTGTTGTTTTGTTTCATTTATATTATGACTTTAGTCAGGCCATATAAAAGTGAATTTTCGTAAGCTAAAACGAGTTTAATACTGCACGTGTCAATACCTCTGAATAATAAAACTCATCACATGTTTTGAGTGATTTAGAGCTGTCATGGTTGACGTATTACCTGTCGTGTCCAATTACCTACCGGCAATTAACTGTCAGTGAAAATCTATGGCAAATGCTATTTTATAAGTATGAATTTCGTAAAGCTTTCATCGTGTACGATAGAAAGCCAAAACTCAAGGGTCAACGAAAATGCTTAACTGTAAAAAAGGATGTAATTTGACAGACTTCATAAGTTAGATTAAAGGCGGAAGTGTGTTTTTTTTTTTCCTGAAAACAAGTCGTAAATTTGAGTAATTAAGTACCCTGTACAATCTCAATATTTACGACAAAATTGTCCACTTTTTTACGGCTTGAATATTCTCCAAGATTTTCTAACATTTTCCAGAGATTTTATAGAAAGCCTTAAAATAACGGGCAATTTATCGTAAATTGTGTGATTTTACTGTGTATTTAACAAAAAGACTCTCAAATTTACGTCCCTTTCTCCGTAAAATCATACTTTCCCCCTGTAATCTAAGATAACGAAGTCAGTCAAATTGCATCCTTTTTTTATATAGTGCGTGTACTAAACATTCTTTTTCGAAGTGTTAACAATAATTGGAGCAGGTATATGAGTTGCCTACGCAACAGGCTTGTACGAAAATAATCAATCTATATCCTTGATTACAGTTCCTGTTACTTGGCATATCCTAAATAATAATATATTTAGTATTTAAAAACTGATCAGGAAGATGGCATATAATAGTGTATTATTAGTGTATGGTTGATTAAGGGTGGCTATCATATCTTATTATGACACTGATCATTTTGAAAAGAGTTTTAATTCATCTTGGCTTAGCCTATCTGTTATAAATTTTGAAAGACAATTATATTAAATATGCATCTGTTGCTTAACACGCTTATTTTAATACAATCCCTGATACAGCTTATCAGATGACAAGGTAACACATTGCCTGTCAAACTAAACCGTGTCGTGTTCCTGATTGTGCTTGGTTGCCTTAGGTGACAGACGAAACCATATTGATGTATCACTTAGATTAATATCTTAGTAATTAATTTTGTAATATCTCCGTTAGGTGACATTTCACGTTTCCAGGATGTAACAGATGAAATGGTATATTTGTAGATATTGTCCGATTTGTATATGCTTTTAAGAATTCTACAGATCACTTGACCTGTGTTTGGACGTTAAAAATGGTTAAGTCAGTGTTATTATCTACTCGGGTTTTCTTTGGTTTTGGTTTAATTTTTGAAATCATATTGTCTGTATTAGTGAAAATCGCTCTTGTCTTCTTGTTTGCTTGTACATTTCTTCAGGCTATATTGGGAAATAAGAGGTGCCAGATTTTCTAAATGATACAACTTATAATATATCTTGAGTGAGTAAGAGTTGCTGTGATTGATAGATTACCTGTCGAATTTTATTTCCCACTGGGCATTTAGGGAGATGGTACCTTAATTGCAAATTTGCAATCTTTAGAAACGTCACAGTTTTGAAATAATTTTTCATGAAACTTAACGGCTTATCAAGTTCTTCTAGGACATTCGATGTAAACCCGAAATCAAATGTTAAATGACGCGTTTCAACAACAATACATTTCATTGTCAAGCTCACTCATTACATCTTAGAACAAACCGGACGTCAAAAGGGTGAACCTCATTTAAAAGATGTTCCTAAATACAAATCAATTGTCAAAACGAAAATATAATAAAGAGACCCAACTTCGTGTGTATGCTAAAAATTGTGATAATCTGCTAAGTGAAAGTACTACGTGTATCAAACAAAATTGTGCACGGATTAAAACTAATTTTAACCTTGATAAAAGCACCAAATCATATTTTATTTGTTATTGTAGTAAAGCAGATAAATAAGCTTTCAAATGCAGAAAAAATTATAGAAATCAGATGAAAAATAAAAAAGATATGACCAATTTTGTGAGTACCTTTAGCTTTAATCATAATGCCATAATCCGTAATTGTGATATGTAATATCTTGCTTAACCGTGTAAATCCCATTGGAATGGAAGAAAAAGACACGTACTTACAAAATTGGTCATATTTGGTGCTTTTATTAAGGTCAAAATCAGTTTTAATCCGTGCACAAATTTTTGATACACGTGGTATGCAAATTCTAGCAGTAAACATGACATTCGAGCATCTCGTTGATGAAAAACCCTGTTCCCTTTTATTTGTAACATGAACTCCGATGGGGATTTTTGCAACCCTCTAATATTTTAGAACGGAACCCCCTATGAACTTTGATATAGGTATGACCTCTGTCCAACGATACAGAAATCATCAAAATCGGCAAAGGCGTTGTATAATTATGAGATCAAATAGTACTTTCGGTTGGGAAAACCATGCAGAAATTGGCATTATGGCAAAATTACCACCGAATCAAAAGTGTGCTATAAATGTTCTAAATATCAGATTTGATCGGGCCTTTTCGTAATAAAAAGGGAATGTTGAATGAAAGTACATATTATTTCGAGAAACTAATGCTAATATATAATAACAAGTTTAGAACAGGAAAAGTTTCAGCTTTCTGGTTTTCTGAATAAGCTGATAGATCTTTGGCTCTATTTCTTTCATACGGGTGTGACGGAAAAATCAAGCAGAAAGACTTTTTAACGAGGAAAACAGTGCAAAAACATTAATTTCTGATTAAAAACGTTACAGGTACCACCAAGTACCGAAGAGTAAAATGGTAAAACTGACTAAAAATGTTAAATACTTATGTTTCATCATATTCAACATATGAATCCCACGAATAATATAACCGTCCTACTTTTGTTAAGTCCACTTTTTATCCTGTCATAAAATACCCCGAGGGTAACCTATATTTGTATGTATTTTTTGTAAAATAAATCGCTTTATTCGTCGAAAAACATCAAAAACGTAGATTTTCTTGTCATAAATCATTCCAAACTCAAGTTGATGATTGAGATTCATATACAAAATATTGTCTTTTTTTACAAAAGTGATCAATCTTTCATTGTAGAAAATAGTTGTTACTAACACAAACTACTTAAACACTTAACTATCGTCTAACCTGGGGGATTGTGTTTCTTTCCTGTAGCATAAAAACGCAAAGCAACCGACCCAAGGCTTTGGGATAATCTCTTTTACATCCTAAGGTGATATTAGGGTAGGCCGTCAAAGTTGGGGTGTAAGGGGGTTGCAACCCAGTGAGATTTTTTTACAATTTCAAATCGCCATCTTGAAAACAAATATGCATGCTATGAGGCTGATGAAATTCCGTTATTTAGAAAAAAATATATTTGGTGGCCATTTTTGCCAACATTCCGATTTGAGGAACTGAAAAACCTTTGTGACGTCATAATTACGTAACGCCTTTGCCGATTTTAGTGATCTTGGTATCGTTGGATAGGGGAGGACCATACCTATCTATCTATCGAAACCAAAGTTTGTAACAACCCCCTCCCTTGGTTAAATGTGTTTTATATGAAATGTTGTTTTTATTACCAGTTGATGCTCTCCCTGTCAAGGAACTTGCTTTAAAACTAATGTTGGTTTTATTCCAAAATAATACAATGATATTACCGGTAGAAATGCAGCAGTAAAAGGTCAACCTAAGGGATACATGCAAAAAGAACGCTTCGCAAGCTGGTACAGTCACATTTTAACCCCCGTCTAACCAAGGGGGGGGGGGAGGTAGTTGCAACACCATTTTTTTCCCGAAGCATAAAAACGCAAAAGCAACCGACCCCAAGCATTTGGGTAATCTCTTTTACATCCTTTGCGGTCATTTTGATGAAAAAATTAGGAAAGGGGGTACCACATAAGGTGAGGTTAGGGTAGGCCGTCAAAGTTGGGGTGTAGGGGAGGTGTTGGTGCAACGCCGGAAAATTTAAAGTAGCCATTTAAAAAACATATATATAATGCTTTGAGGCTGAAACTTTCGGGGCATGTTAAAATTATCATTTCTATTCTTGACTTGCAAAAAAAAAAAACTGATGAATTCTGTTATTTAGAACTTTAATAGCAAAATTTTGATTTTTGTGGCCATTTTTGCAAAAATTCCGATTTTCGACCTAAAAGACCTTTATGACGTTATAATTACGTAACGCCTTGTCCGATTTGTGTGATCTTGGTATCGTCTGATAGGGAAATTTTACCTATATATTGAAAGCAAAACCAAGTTCATAAGGGGTTTTGTACCAAGAATTTAGGGGATTGCAACAATCCCTCCCTAGGTTAGACGTGTTACAAAAAAGGCTTGGGTAGAAAAGGGATAATGTTCTTGGATGTCCACCTGATATCAGGAGGAAATAAGTCCGATCCTTTTAGGTCTGAGCCCATTCGACCAAAATAATAAGGCCAAAACGGCTCCTGGTTAAAGGAAAAGCTGTGGAGAAGACTGCATCGACCGTACTATTGATAAGCAGCGAACTGAATTATATTGTTCTTCATAAGCAAGTAAGGGTAAGCAAATAAGCAATTTGTTAAAATAGGATCAACAGTTACACAAGATAAATATCTTTGTTTTACAGATTAGATTCGACATTCTTCTTCGTTTATCCAAAAAATAATTAAAAAAAGTTCACAGAACAACAGCAACTACAGCAACAATAACAGCAAAAACGTTAAGGTTTAGATTAAATAAGATGAAAGCCCTTTAAGGGAATACTTAAGTTGTATTTTTTGATGAAAATAGTGTTTTACTTTAATGTTATACTTTGGAATTTATGCTTTAATTTACTTTTTATTTGACTTTAATAGGACATTCTGTTCAAAAGTTATTGTTGATCAAAGTGAAACGTATCGACGCAAAACGAAGCAAAATGAATGTTCTCCTATACTTATAAATGTATTTAGTTGTTATGTATTTTATTGTTTTAATAGGATATTTTTAACAATATTGGCCGTTAAATTGACTTCAGCTTAATTTCTGCACCATATAATGTACTGACGTAGTATTCCGTTCGATATAATTTTCTTATGAACATAGTATTTATGTGTGAAGTGTTCACATCGACTAATTTGCATATTTAGTGTTTCTAAACTTTAAACGCAGTTTTCTCGCAGAAGCGTTTTCACGTCTGCTAGTACAATGCGCGCAGATTTTCTCAAGAACAAAATGTCCGATTAAGCTCAAATCTGGTAAGTAGGTCATTGGCATGCATGTCTTGATATCTAGAGAAGGAATTTTGAATAAAATAATAATTCCTTCTCTAGATATCAAGACATGCATGTCTTGATATCTAGAGAAAGAATTTTGAATAAAATAATTGTAACTATGGAATGAGTCGTTTTCGTATTTGTTTCGCAAAAATTTGACTTTTTAGGTATTTGACGAGACATTTCTCGCATATGCAACGTTTTATTAAAAAATGGCTCTGTAAAAGTTTAGATATGCATGTTTATGACCCATATACCAGTTTTGGGGTCAATAGGGTAAAGCATTGTTGAGAAAAACTGCGCACAAGGTCACCCTTTAAAAAAAAACATGGCCGCCGTTGCCATAGCAACCGGACATAAATCCGCAATTTTTTTCCATGAAATTCGGTAGTAATATCATGGTACACAAATCCACCAAATATGAAGGGCATAGGTGCATTATTAAAGAAAATCACCTTTACAACTTCGGTATTCCCTTAAAACTGAACCACTCGTTTTTCATCTATCTGTTTTCTTTACAGATGAAATTTGGCATCCTTTTTCTATATGAATTTAAAATAAGAAGAGTTAACTTGTCAATAGTGTTATTATTGATATTAAAGATATCAGTATGAATAAAACACAACTAGTTAGCAGTCATATTTGGTAAAGAACATGTCACTTTTAGCAATAATGGAATTGAAATTGAGTTTTGTTGCTACTATTAATCTAAACTGGTTTTTTTCTAGTTTCATAAGTAAAGTTATTTTTATTTGGTCACGTTTTTTATATCATGTTAATGTTATTATTGCAAATCCTTTACGACGGACAACTGGAGATAGATTTTGTAAATATAAAGTTAAACACGTTCTGCAGTATTCGCTTTATATGTCGATTCAAATGCATATCATCAATAATAAGCAGACGTTGGCATTATAGTTAAGTATCAAAGTTTTGTTCAGTTATATATCGATTTGAAAGCTGCAGTTTTAATAATAATAGAGTGTTTTCAAAGTAATCAAATATGTCATAATCATACGATTGCCGAGTTGATCATAAGTCATGAATTTGTCATGCGAATACGGAGGAGATGTAACATAATAACGCTCTCTTCGTAGTTCGGTGTAGTTTTATTCAAGAAGTTTAATACCTACTGCAACAAATTTGGTATCATATTGTGGACAATTTCATTGTCTTTCAAATGCAAAATTTCCCCAGACAAATTAACAAATATTATGAGATCTATGGTTCAAAATGTGAGCCTAGTCAACGGGGAAGGCAGTGGAGGAAAAGACGGTGGAGGAAAAGCCCATTGACTTATACACAAAATTGTGAAACATTACCAATCTTTCGAAAGTCGTCACGCCTAAAGTTGAAATCCTACAAGAATAATTTGTCACACACTTTTTATTAACAAACGGAAATATCTCTTCATGCCAAAAAGTTAATGGTAGGTGATGTATTTAATACAGTTTGACGAGTATAAACTTTATCATTTTCAAGGTATTTCCACAACTAATTTCAAGAGGTTAAAAGGTTAAAATGTTCATGATAAGTTTTGTACATTGTGAAAACGTTGATGAATAACAATAATGCTTTGTTGTTAATGCATAATACCATAATTACACGGTTTAACAGTAACAAATAAACCAAAGTCTATCGGATCAGGTTAAGTATTGCGATAGTACATGTTTGATCACCCTGTACGGTATAAAAAAAAATGCAGCAAAACGGTCATAGTAAGCAGAACGTTAAGTGTTACTTGTGTTTTAAGTATTTTCTTTCTGTTGACTATTGCGCAGACATCATCATGTTTAAAGAAATCACCAAATATCTTATGCAGGCACACAATCCTTTTGAAATGTATATAATTTTAACCACCCTGTATATTTCATCGTATGGACATTTAGCTCTATGTTTCATTATCATAAATCAATACCTGCTTTGTTTTATGTTGGTTGCTGTTTAGAATAAAAGAGTTGTATATATAAAATAAACACACATTTTTTCACTTTACACCCTGTACAATTTTCACACACCCTGTATAATGTCAGTATCATTTGTATATATCCTTGGAATATGAGATTTAAAAATATACTTTTATGGTCTTAAAATGTACATATTTAATCCTGTATTAAGAAATATTCAAATGTTTGATGTTTTTCTCCTTTAGTGGTATGTTACACTTTTTCTGACCAATTCATGACTAATGATCAGTTACAATTTGTCGTAAATCGATTTGTAGCTCAATATGTTGTGGTTTTTGGTAAAATGTGTAGATTTATAAATCGTAATTCCTTTCCATTGCGTCCACTAGTCCATGAAGGTATTTTGTGTGCTTTATTCATATTTAAAAAAAAAATCATTTAGATAGGTAAACCATTCACCAATGGTAGCGAATTCTAGTGCTTAACTTACTGTGAATTCCTTCTGTGTAATATTCTTAAATATTACAATAGAAGATGGATTTGTCTATGAGACAAAATTTTCACCTAAGTAGCATTAAATGATCATTGACCTCCAAACAAAGAATAATTCTAGGCTTCTTCTAATTTCATCTCACTGAACGATAATAATACTCAGTGATGATCAAGATATAAGCATGAAAGTAGGAGATGAAAAGGAACCACAACAAGTTATGAAGAAAGTAAAACTCACACTGCCGCCCTATTATTATTTAGATCCACTTCAAACAAATTATATATGATGATCAGATATCGTTTGAATATGCTATGATCGACAGCAGTCGATGTTACATTCCCAACGAAAATGATATATCCGAGTTTTAGAAATCATCGAACCACCCGCTCTCTTTCGAATCATTTTTTGATATGTGTATCTACTTTGATAGTACTTTTCTTTTACTGGGACTCATTGGGACCTAATAAAATATAGCTAAGTATCAAAAGCAACTTCAGCAGCAATCACAGACCGGAGACAACCGGAACATTGAGAGATTTACGTTTGTATCTTTTGTCCTCCACTCGCCAGGATCGCTTGATGTGCGAATCACCCAAATATCAAACTGAAGATTTATGGTGCACGGTGGATTCTCATACAGAGATCTGTGGTCTGCACTGTCATTTAGGTTTTGATGTGTTGGTTCGTGCGTAAAATTGCTAGCAATTCCCAGTAATGATGTTTCAGCAAACCTAAATGTCGTCATTGTGATTATGATCAACCTACCTGATATCGACTTCTTGATAATAGCTTTCCTTTATTGGATGAATAGCTCAAGTAGGTGATCAAGATCACTTTACCGATCAAGTTGATGTGGTTCTACTTCCATGGTTACACATAATTTCATTGATATATTTGCCTGACGAATTCAAAGTAACTGGGCATCTTTGTAACTAATTTTCGCACTCATTTATGAAGGAGTCGGGTATTTAGCCAAAAAAGTAAGGTTTGTATCCATTTGATAATTCATCTCGCCATTTGAAAAAAATGCAACATATGCAGTGGATCTAAATAATAATAGGGCGGCAGTGTGAGTTTTACTTTCATCATAACTTTTTGTGGTTTTTTCATCTCCTACTTTCATGGTGTGACAAAATTAGCAAACTAACCAAATAGCACCGTATAGCGAGCAAAGAATATAATCATTATTATCATTTAATTATATTAGATCGATCTATTTTATATTATTTACCCTAGAGGTATTTTTTCTGGGAATAAATTTTCAATTATTAATAGAAGAAAAGAGACTGTAAAAACATGATGCTTCGTGCTGCCTTCAGGTGCAAAATTTGATTCGATTGATGCATAATAAATGTAATTTAGAATTTAGCTACATAAATTGATTAGGTTAACCAATAATTCACAATGCTTTTGGCAAAGTAATAAACATTCATGTAATTTACCACAACAATAAATCAAACCATAATAATATTGATATTGCAATAGATATAAAAAATAGATTATATTAAAAAAATTTCAACTAAACTTACAGAGTTGAAAGTAATTGATATTAAGAGCTTCGTGTTACAAAATTCAAGGGGGTATAAAAGAGGGAATTCATTATCATTAACATGACAAAAATATACAATGTATTATTTTTGTGGAACTAATAACAATTAGATTCGCTAACACATCAGAGATTTTTTACTTTGAAGTCATTCAGAAAAAAAAAAACGTTAAAAGAACGTATTTCAGGATTTTGGAAATTTATTTTATTTTAAGCAACCCCGCCGTCAACATAATCAACAACAAACCTTGGAATAACCCATAAACTCAAACGAATATAACATCACTTTTATCTAGGAGTAAATATGCTTTTTACGGCCATTTTAGCAAAAACAAAAATTGTAGGTATCAGGGGGGCAAAGGACACACACCACTAAAATAAACTTGAAGGCTTTTAGCACGCACAGAGCTATGTGGGAGCATGTGTTTGGTTGCCCTCTCTAAAGTAAAAGCTTAAAAAATGGCGGGAACTAGGTTTTTTGATAAAATGTGTTTTTAATCATGTTCTGTGTTTCAAATGTAGTCGGGCTGGTTTAAGATTTCTATAAATTTGCTGTTTTGGAAAATTTGAAAGCAGATTTTCAGTGTCTAGAGAGATTTCATAGCGAGTTAGAGAAAACGAAATTTTGAGCTTATCCTATGTTCTAGGCGACCTAGCAAAAAAAATATCAAGGTCACCCTATATATTTTTTTCACTTTGTGGGTTCATCTAGGTCATAATCTCAAAATAAATCCAAAAGATGAAGCAATCAGTCGCTTTATAGCCAACATAACTGCCATGATCTGGAGGCTGTTTTGCATAGGAATGAATAGGCGATCTATTTGTTGGTGTGTGTTCTCAAGGGGTCAAGTTTATGTCAGAAGGTAAGGGCGGTTGCCATCTTAAAATTAAAATCGCAACTTTTGAAAAAAAAAATGTCTGCATTGTATAAACCTAAAATGTTCTTTCTTAAATTATAAAATTACGATACTAAGAACGTTATCGTCTGGTCGTCCCTTGCAATAAATCACTGAATCTGCATACTATGTTTAAAAAAACTACGAAATTATCTCCCTGGATTTAACAAATGCGTTGAAATGTTTTAAATTATATATTGTGTATTTAAAATAAGCAAAATGTGAGATTTTTGTCTTTCCTCTTCTAACAATTACTCGATTTTTGTGTAAGGATTTTTTGTTCCTATTTGCTTATAACAGATAGGCTATCCATTTGAACTGGTATGGTAAAATTATGGCCTCAGATAGGGTATCATTCCACCCATTTTTGCCAATTTTTGTCTCACATAGGGTCACCTTTGGAACTAGGGTGGTTACCCGGGCACAAATATCAGTTACCCGCCCCCGGGGGTAGATAGTATACAAATATTGAATTAGGCAAGCCGAGTGAAATGGATCAGTCCAAATTTGACCGAATGATATATTTTGTACTATTGCACGTGCATAGGCATTCAATATTTGTTTTATATCATGACATCACACAGATTTGCTTCATGCCGTGCAATAGAACAAACTATTGCACCGCTCAAATCACAGTAATCATGATATAATAATGAATATATCCGTTGCAGATCTTGCAGATCAAATATATTTGAATTCAGAGACATTAAGATGGAAACAATAAATATCAATATATCATATTTTCATATTTAATGATATATAATGCATTTTTAGCATTTAAGCAATTCGGCAACCTTGTCACCAACACTTTCAGAGGGTATGTTTATACATTGGGGTTCGATTTTTTTTCTTGTTTCTTGTATTTTAAGATGGGTAGACAAATTCAATCTTGAATTTTGCAAAATAATCCCCTCCACTTATATGAAAAAAAATACACGACAAACATCTTGGTCATGGATCTTTCTGCCGGAGCTTAAATTTCAAATACGACATCTGATATCTGCACATAACAGATGTTCATATTAAATTACAAAATTGTTACTGCATATATGTCAGAGGAAAACTAGTAAACAAGAGTCCATGTATATCAGTTTACAAAGGTCACTATCGTGATGTAAAAAGTTAATCTTTGATTTAATGAAAGAACATTTTGTTTGCTATAACTAAATGTATTACCACAGCACTGAGTTTAAATACAGTAGAATATCAAAACTGGTATTTATGGTTAAAAAATGAGGCAGAAAAAAAAATATAACTGTTCACTTGGTTTAACAACAAAAGATGACCACCTTTGCCATGGAAAAGCTCCCTTGTTCACCGAAAAATACAAATCTCTCGTTTAGTCTTGACTTCATTATTGGAGAGTTTGCGATTTCCAAAACGCGAACGCGAACGCGAACGCGAACGCGAACG
>JXSR01S005082.1:6599-20552 GCA_000969725.1 Ophiothrix spiculata
TAGCATATTGTGCTTCTTGGAAAGAATTTGCAATTTTAGATGCCATATTGTATATTCAGCATGTAAACTTGTTATATGACATTGAGTAATGTGTTACAATTAATATAGCGGAAAATAAACTATTCAGCTTGGATACTATCACAAACATTGCGTTGAGTATATTTTAGTTTAGTCCCTGTGCTTATTTAAATAAGGATAAATTAGACTATAATTTACTCCACTATTAAATAAGCCAGGGCTGTTGTTTAGGTAATAGAGTTTTATTGGCCATTAATGACCCCGTAATCGATCAACCAGTTTAGACTCAACGCATAGTCGCGTGGTCCATCATTCAGATCCGAGCTTTCATTCCGCACACATCAATTTTCCCTAATCCCACTCTCCCAAGTTTTTGCATCAGAAAGTTTACCGCACTTGTTAAGTTTTGAGCCTGTTTTGCGTATCTAACCTATGGCAAAATTATAAGTACAAAAGTGTTTGTATCAGAGCATTTTATTAGTTTTAGAATTCAGATATTTAGTTAAATCATACTGCTGGAAATCTGCGAGGGGGATAACTGTAACTTGTGTAAGTACCTAAGCTTAAGTTAATTTTTTGTAGTCAACGCAGAATTCAGGTTAAATATCTTTTTAAATTTCACTCTGTCAGATTTGTTTTGTAAAATTTTGCTAATTTGCTACTGCCTTTTGATCTTATTGATTTTTCCCCCTCAATTTGTCATCACTATTTTAAATTGTGGAAGATAATGTCATGCGCGTTTCCATAAATTTGGTAACAGTTTTATTTCTGTTTGTTCCGGAATGTGGATCCTTTATAATAAATAATAGAAGTAATGTATACGATAATGATCATTGACTAACAATTTGGAAGCCGTTAAGATTTTGTGATTGAGGAAAGAATATACAACTACAAGTAGTTGCCGCACTTAAGATTAAGAATAAAAAGTTTTGGAAGACGTTTTTTAATAATTTGCGGCTGGATAAAGTACTTAGTATTAGGCATCAAAGAGTACAGGTCGCACTAGATATAGTTAATTCGAATTCAAATTCAATTAAGTTACACGTAGTATCGGTCTTTCTACTTAAAATGGTTCAGATGTGTCCTATTTGCAAAAGTGTGACAGGTTGATCAACCTTGGGATATTCGACATTTTGGACTAAATATTATAATGAGCATTGGCTGACAACTTATAGGCCCTATAGCATATTGTGGTTCTTGGAAAGAATAATAATTCCCAGATTCTGCAATGAGTATTTAAACGATTTTGGAAACTCTGTAATTTATTTTCTGATATATTATTTAAAGTATATGCTCTACAGGATATTAAACATCACAGTTTATAAGAAGCCACAGTGGAAATTCTTATTCTAATTCATATCTCTTCAAATTATTTAAGATGAATTAAGGTGGTGATATATTAATCTGCTCAGGATATTTCACCGTTTTGAATTCAAGATTTGAAGTAATTTTCTTGATAGTGAGTATTGTCTAACAACTATGAAGCATTTTTTGCTTCTTGGAACGAATAAGCATTTGTAGATGCCGTATTGGATATTGAGCATTTAAAAGATTTGGATATAAGTTGTGCGGCTGGATATATAAAGTATTGTAAGAAGATGCCGTATTGGATACTGAGCATTGTGCTTCTTGGAAAGAATTTTCAATTTTAGATGCCGTATTGTATATTGAGCATTTAATACACTGAAGCCGTATAGCATATTGTGCTTCTTGGAAAGAATTTGCAATTCTAGATGCCGTATTGTATATTGAGCATGTAAACTTGTTATATGACATTGAGTAATGTGTTACAATTAATATAGCGGAAAATAAACTATTCAGCTCGGATACTATCACAAACATTGCGTTGAGTATATTTTAGTTTAGTCCCTGTGCTTATTTAATAGTCCTGGTTATTTGGTTTCTGAACTAAAATTGATACTCAGATAGAAGATACTTATTTTGCTAAAGATTAATGAAATAATAATTTATAATTTGATTAACAAATAAAACAGAGGCGAAACCTTAACATGACACGACCTGTTGACCTGTTAAAATTTGGCAAAAAATCCTTTTAAATATTCCTTGATTATCAACGACCAAAAGCCTGAATAAGGTAAATTGTGATTGGTAGCCTTGTTCTATGAAAATTGATGAAAACAACGCGTTGCTTTAGAAAGCAACGCGTTGTATTATCAACCAGATAAGCAACGGGTTGCTTAGACATGTAATATCTTAGATTCTATTGGTTCTATTGGTTGAATAAGCAACGCGTTGTTTTTAGATTTATTTATATATTTATTTGCGACATATTTAAAGAGGGTAGCCTCAATCGGTGGACCAGCACTGCTTTTCATAAGGGCCCACTAACAACGCGTTGTCACAACGAGTTATGATCCTTTTGGCTGTGATTGTGATTGTACTCGAGAACACTGGAAATGGTATCAAAATAGTAACTATCTGGAAATAAGGGTATAGTTTACAAAAGTTTGGTACTTGTTAATGGTATGAAAAAAAAACTTTCCTAATCAAACAGAACAATTGGCCGATGACTTTTTTTAGATTCATTTAATGGGAGGCAGTGGACCCAAAGGTGATTTTCTAAAATACACATTCAATAAACCTCATATTTGGTCAGATGATGTATGTTTAAAAATGTACAATTCATGTTATTACATTTTCACGTATCTCGCTTCATCCGTTGCTATGGCAACGGCGGCCATATTGGATTTTTAAAGGATATTACTGTGCGCAGTTTTTAAATACATGTTCCGAAATGATTTTGAAATTTTGAAATTTTACTTTTGTACACATATATTTTAAAATGTTATTAAAAATAATATGAAAAGAACAAGATTAAAAGTTTTTCGTACAGCGCGTATCAGGGATGCGTTATTTCAAAAATTACTCTAATCGAAAAAAAAAAATCCTGTATTACAAAAAATATTCAAAACTTTTTTCTTCATAATAAGTTAGATCTGCATAATTTAAAGAATCTCACCAAGTTTCATGTAAAACGGAGGAACGGTTTCCTGAGAAATCCGACGCGCAGTCATGAAAAACGCAAATGCTGACAACGACGAAAAACTGTTGATTTTGCATATTTTGAATAAAATTATGCTTATTAGCTTCATTAGAAGTGTTCTGGAACCTAAAAACTTTCAACCATGAACACAATGAAAATATTACACCAGAAAGAAGTGAAATCTGCAAGTTTCCGTCATTTTATTCATATTTTCGTAAGATTTTACTCCTTGAAAACAATAAAATACACACATTTGTATACGAGAAACAGTAGAAGAAATTTGTGAGACTTCCTTTCATTGAAATTGCCATAAAATCTAAACAGAAGGTCTGATTTCAGTTTTTCAGACTTGATTTGAACACACTTGTTTAGGGTGGGAAAAACAGGACAAAATACTCGTTTAGGGTATCATATGAACGAAGGATAATTACTTGTTTATGGTCCATTTTGAAAGGTCATGTATGAGGATGGTGTCCAGTCCACCTTGCAAATGTCGTAATACGATTAAACTGACCCCTAAATCATGGCGTAATGGACATTTGACCCATTAATGGCATAACACACTAAAATGGACCCTCAACGGCGTAACGCACTATTTTCTACCATAAAAGTATGCAATGTAATACAAACATGAATGTAATACATTGGGAGCCTTTTCTGTTTTATTTCTTGGAATTTTAGAATAGCTGGCGAAAAATGACCATAAAGTTGAAGATATCGTAAAAAGACGACCCTAAATGTCGAAAGTTACCCTGAAAAGACACCCCTTTTTCTTAAGACGTCGACAACGGCAATGGGCCAAATCTTGCTCTTTTTAGACGTTTTTTTCTGACGAGCATGCGTACCACCTTTTTCTACGAGCGGCTCCCCGGGCCGTTCATATGTACTACCAGCTCTACATCCACTGGCATAGACTATGACCAGCTAGTAGATTTACACTTAAAAGGAAAATTATAGTATACAAGGGGAGAGGAATTTTTGTTAAAAACAAGATGGTTCGCGAACCAGTAGTCTCTGTGTTATCGACCGCCAACTTCATTGACCGCCTACTTAGTTAATCGCCTACTTTGTTTATCGCCGACTTTGCCTAAGGATTCGACACAATGATTAAGACAACAGAGATTTTATATAGGAAGTATGCATCCTTCCATCTGATATAACATATATATAACTATTTCTGTTGAGTTACATAATTTGCTCTGCAAATCTTTATGTACAGTATTTATATGAATAAGCAATTGCACAATATATTTTCTTTACATATAGATATTCAATCAGATAATAATAATTGCATGAACATCAATATGTTACACTACATGCTGATATTATAATTACCTTAATAGTCAATCAGCGCAAATGCCATAAAATACCTTTAACATGGCCCCCACGAGCGGACATTAAGATCACACAACTCGGATTCCCGGACATGGAAGTACACGTTCACGAGGGCGTCTCGGGCTGGGCATATGATTATGGCATATTAGGATTTGATTGGCCCCCACGAGTGGACATACCGAAGATCCCTCAATTTGGATACCTGCGACATCAGGTGAGCGTCACAAGGGACGTCTGCAGGCAGGGTTTATGTAACCTACAAGTGGACATTAGATCCCTCAACTCGAATACCCGGACATTACGTTTGCCTCTCAAGGCGTCTTACGGGCTGGGCACTTTATTCTTGTTGTTCAATAATTGATAATATATTTATATTGTACAAGCATAATCCACCGATTTACTTAAGAAAATGCTTATTATTTTATGACATCATTAAATGATTATGTTAAGCGTCCTCCGACACAAAATGTAGACATGCAGTTGTCTAATTTACATAGATTGTAATAAATTACTCTTTGATAATCGTTTTCATTTGCAATCGGGAACAAATCATGTAAACACACATTTTGAACCAATAGTTAATCATTTCTGACCTTACAAACATAGCTTTTGGGAGTGGAGGGTGGGTTTTTTCCTGTCTACTCAGATGAAAGCCTCACAAACTTATGACGACTGTAACAGTGCATGCTCTATACCAATGCAATGAATGCTATTGACAACAATTGGTGATTTACACCTTCAAGAAAAGTCAGAATAGGTGCATGCCCTAATTGGATGCTTACACTTATTACCTCAAGGTTTACAACCTAAATTGATGAGTCCCAATGATGAAGTGAATAATGATACGGGGGAACTCACCTATGCAAACTGATTTTAAATAGATGCTGCGCCCCATTGAAAATCTCATTATCATCCATCATAATGGACCAATTTGACACCTTAACCCTTGAAATTGGACAAACTTAGAAATTTGACCATGCCCTTGGGTCAAGCACTTTCTATGGTCTAAGTTTAATCCATGTGGGGTCAGGAGTTCATGAGTTATGACCTTGACCTCAAAATTACATTTTATGACCTCAGGTCAACTTTTTGAACAATTTTAAAATTTGACCTCAAATGACTTTTTGACTTTGAATGACCTTCTCCGCATCCCCCATAAAAAAAAGGCGCGTCGCGCGTGCTAATCCTGAACCCCTTCATGTCACCAACTTTCATTACCATAGCCGTTACTGTTTAGGAGATATACTTAAAATTAATAAAAATACGCATACATTATGGACATTTGGTACTTGTTCAGAATATACGGCTATGACCTTGACTGCCTATGACCTTAACATGACCTTGGATGTGTTTGACCTTGAACGTATCTCAAGGCAACTTTTTTGATCATTTTGGAAATTTGACCTCAAATGACCTTTTGAAATTAGCAATATGACTCAAATCTCTCCCACCCATCTTCCTGACGTTACAGCCCAATTCTTTTCTTGTCATTTAAAGAGGTAGTCTTTTTAAAGTGTGGACACCTTGTCTTTGTTGAATGTGTTGGGTGTAGCACCTGTAAGAGATTAGGTCAAAGTATGTCAGTTTTGTGTTTTCTTCAGTTTTCAGGTATAAAATAAATTATCCAACCATCCCATATTGCAATACGTTAAGTCAAAACTAAATTATTCCGTTGACCATACAATTAGATATAGGATAGGTTTATGCACAAAGCAATAATTGTGTATTATGGGTAGGATCTACACACGGGAAGTATGAATTCACTAACCTTCAGAAGGTCAGGTAGCCCGCAGGTTATTTGATAAGCTTCGAGGTTGATTTTCTAACAGCGCAGTTTCAGGAATTTTGAATTAATAATAATGACAAATGATTTCCGGGCTACTTCTCATGAGCCAGCCAGGCAGTTAGCTGGACAAAGCTAAATAAGATGGGGGGTATTTTTTTGGTAATATTAAGCCTTTTTAATACCATTGAACATACGTGCCACCACGTTACAGAGCTATACGCTCTGTAGCCAGGCACACCTATGATACGCGTACGCCCTTATTCACCACATCCAACCCCCACACCCCTACGATCATTGCATATCTGGTTCAAATGCATAGAACATTATCAACATAGCTTATTTTACCTCAGGCCACAAACTTACTTAACACCCCTCGTAGATCTGTATTGATAATTGGTACGGGTATAATAGTTCTCCTTAAAATGTAGGTCTGGGAATCCGGGCTGCTGGTCATATGTTTGTGTGCTTTTTGTAGATGGCTGTAGCAGCTGTTGCCAACCTCCTCTGGATTACATTTTCTTTTTTCCATCAAAATCTTATCTATCATTTTTTTAAAATGAAAATTGAATAGAGTGGTCAGAAAAAGGACAAGGAGTCCTCTGTACCACATTTGATACAATAACATCTGGATACGGCGACTCTTGTTCACCGTGTCATCCCATTATATTCTATTCAGTATGTAGTCTTAAAGTTTGAAGAAAACAAATCAGTCACGATTTATTCTTGATTACATTGACAGTGCGTTGATGTGATCATTAGTGTACAGAAGTCTTTTTGTAAAGTGCATGTCTTGCAAAATTTCAAATGCCAAATTACTTTAAAGCACAAAACACTGCTTTAATTTATAGGAACACAACAGCAGAAGTATTGTTAAAAGCTCATTGCAAATATCACTACGACTTGCAGCGCTCGTGTCACTTTGACGAAATTCTTTGAGCTTTGGATAACAAGTGTTAGCACTTATGCAATTGGCTGCTTCTACAGCAGATTTGATCGATGTATCGATCCAAGCATGGTCAAAAGTTGTGTGTTCCCCTGCAAAGTAAATGTTTCCTGTAGGCCGACTGAGAGGAACCCATAATTCCCTCAACTGGTACGGTTTGAACCAAGCATATGCACCAAAGGAATACGGATCAAGGCTCCATCTTTTCACGATGCCTTCGACATAAAGTTCTCTGATATAGTCTCCGTGAACCTCTGCAAGATCTGCTAACGCTTGTTCAAGACATTCATCTTCAGAAAGAGCAAGAAACACTTTAGATGGAGTGGACTGAATGTAAACAAGAATCACACCAACACCAGACTCAAACCTGTGACTTGGATAAAAGAATTTTCGTGATGGCAAATCAGTAATTGAATATCCACCAAATATACCTTCATCTTCCCAGAATGGTTTTTGGAAGACTAGAGCGATTTTGATCGCACCCATAACACCTACGGTCTGCAATGCATGAAGTTTTTCAACATCTAAGCTGGGCACAAATTGGATAAATGTTGTTGCCCTTGGCGTCGTTGTCGTTATGAGGTAGTCTCCTGTTACGGTAACACTTTTTCCCTGAGATTGGTAGTGTGCAGTGACGTGCGTATCGTTGTGGCTTATTTTTGTAACCAAGGCGTTGTATACCAATTCGGCAGTGGTATCAGCAAGAATTCCCTGTATGATCTTATCAGTACCGCCATTTACTTCGTAAAAGCTGTATAAAAAAACAATGACATAGTTACTTGATTATAACTTTCGGTACACTCTTGAAAATCACTATAATATTACGTCAAAACCATAAAATGTTTACGGTTATTGTATAATAATTTTTACAGTGGACCGTTATTTTACAGTATTAAAGATATCATAAAATTTACAGTAAAATAAATAAACTACCTAAAAATAATAGGTAGAAGCCAGAGAAGTAGCGATTTACGGTGAAAGACGTTAATAATTACGGTAAAGTCTAAGACTCACGGTAAAATACCTGGCAGTTCTTTTGCCAACATTTTACCATAAAAGCCATATACACGGTTGCTCATAAAGTTGGAATAAAAATATTTTTATCACTTTTTATGTGAAGGTCAATATATGATGAAAATATCTGGAAACTTATGTTGTTTTGGGTCAGATTTGATAGGTAATCTTGTTGGGTGTGAAATGGAATTCCGAATGTTATCAATTTTCTCATGCACTAGTAAGGGGGCAATAACAAAAATGGGTCAAATTTGATTTGACCCCGTCTTGGTCAAGATCACTTCTCTACTCAAGTTAAGGGTCATATGGAATGTTTATCTGTAGTAGAGTGATAAGCAGGTGATTGAATGTCTTGGTCACATTTGACTACGCCAAGAGAATGCTTAGCACAAAATGATCCTTCAACGCCCCTCAATTTACAAAAATAGGGTTATGGTAAACGTGGAATGGTTATCGTCGGTATAGGACATCTTAAAGGCTCATTCTCCGATAAACCGTGCAACTTTGGTTAGAGAAATGTTGAAATTTCGACTACTAACAACTCATGAAAAACATACAAAATCATAAACTCTTATGGCTTCTGAAGAAGAAAAAGTGCATGGGAGATGTTTTAAAAATACTTGATTTTTAACCATTGTATTCCCTATACCTAATGTTCGTATCTGTTGGTTCGTATCTGTTAGAATCTTTTTTTAAATATGCATTATTGAGAAAATTAGTTTTCTTACAAACTTGATCTTTACACTAAATTAGAAGCTCTACACATACTACACTGTGGTGTATTATTTCGCTCATAGTGTACCGCGTTTTGCGAAAAGGCGACAAAATGTGTGGTTCGTATCTGTTGCGACGTGACAGTCACATAGGGTTTTTTTGATATTAATATCCTTGTAAATCATTACTGTAAATATATAATTCTATATAACATATATGTTATTCAAGACTGAAGTTTACTTGATAAATCTAATGCGGAATCATCCATCAACATATTGATTTTCACACTTTGTTATCGATTTTAGAATTTGGTTCGTATCTGTTTGCAATATTGGCGACATGATTTAAAAAGCTATTATGTCATATTAAATACTTAATATAATTAAACTTTATATGTCATTACTAATACCTATTACGGGCTATTAAAAAATATGCATTGCGTTTGAAATGCCCGAATATTTTAGGAACGGGGCCACATAAAACGTAAAAAGTATGGCTGGCGACATGGGGAAAAGTAACGATTTTGCATTTTCAGTTTAATCGTTATCTACTTTCCCGGCATGCTAAAATGTTTAGTTTCACACATTTTACTAATGTGACTTTAATGTATCAACTAGATCACTCAAATTATTTGTAATAAACTTAACAACGCTAAACTAGTAACACGAACATGAGCGACACCAAAACGGAAAAGTTGCACGCTTTATCTGAGAATGAGCCTAAAAGGTATTGAATATGCCATATAATTGTAAATTGAGTCTTGAAACCAGAAGAACAATCACGCGGCTAATAATGATGTTCAAAATAAGCCATTCTTTAACAAAGCCCCTACGCAAACAAAGGAAGACCCACGAGCAAACATATCAACGTCAACAAACAAGATCAACTATTCGCGAGTACAGTTTTTTCCCCTAGACAATAAAACATTGGAACGACCTACCCCATAAAATATTGGACTGCAACAAACTTTCTCATTTTAAAAACGGACTTAAAGCACACTTCAGTACAATGGACAATACAACCCACTCACAACCCAGTCATAACAACAAATAGGTCTGGTCATCATCAAACTCTAGTGTGATGCAGTTTTGCTGCTTTATTGGAGTAAAAGAATCCAGATCCAGATCCAGATATCTTACTTTTGATTGCATTTACTGAAAATTGTTAATTCCACAAAAAATGAAAACTATCCAAAGTTCATTCGATGATGGGTGATAGAATGTAGTGTGACTTACTTGCCCCAATCATAGTCTCTCACCAATTCTGTTAATGACGACTCAACATATCCCTCAATCGATTCTGATCTTTCCATCAAATTTATCGCTCCATGAGAGATACCCGCTTGCTCGACAAAATATTGCTGCCATCGGATAGAAAAACAAATAACGTTATTAGTACGAGTAAATAAATAATTACCCTCTTTGCAAACAATTTCAAGGAAAAATGTAAATTTTCCTCATATTTTACCCTAAAAACGTGCTTTTAAAAACTCCGATTTTTAAGATTCTAAGGACAATTTTAAAGTTTATCCTTTATTTGCACATTTCAAGGACATTACTATAAAGTTTAATAGTTTCGGTAACGGTATATACAAAAAAATAAAATAAAATAAAAGATCTATCTTTATCATGTGCATTGACTTTACTTATTTACATCCGTAAACATAAAGCAACATATTGTAAACCAAAAAACAAACAAGTCATGAACTCCTGACACGCCTGGCTGAGCATATCTTTGAATGTAATAACCTCCAAACTGTCTACGGACTTCAAATTACTGGACTTTATCTGTATAATATTCTGAGGACAATCAACAGAAAATATAGGGCTTACTTATCTTTGAACGCGTTTATCTCTGTTGTACATTTCACTACATGACTATCATAACCTAACTTCGAGTGAAGTTCATTGAGATGTCATTTTAATCCTTATAACATGAACTTTTCAAATATTTAAAAAAGAAAGAAATCGAGTGAAGTTCATCGAGGTGTCATTTTAATCCTTATAAAATGGTCTTTTCAAATATTTAAAAAAGTGAAAATGTCTAGAGGCTGCATTAACGGTTGGTTTGGGATGGACGGTCACTTATAGGTTGAGTTGACCCGCAGAGGAACATCATGATTTAGGTTCAATAATACGTTAAGAAAATACACTAATGTCTTACCCGAAAGGAATATTGATCATAACGAGCTAAACACACATCACTCAATCTTCCACAGTGAAGACACTCGTCCAGTATCTGTAAGTCATAGTAATAGGTAGTGGAGTATTTGCATCATAGCCAAAGAAAGATCACTTAATTATGTGTTAGTTTTTTTTTTATATATAAATGCAACTCTATATTGAGGGGCCGCTTAAAAACTCAACCGATGGTTGCCTGTCGTGGGTACACCCGCTAGTCCGACACGCCGCTAGTCTGACTACAAACTTTCCTATACTGTAGAAGTGTGTCCAGGCTGAGTTTACAAACTTTCCTATACTGTAGAAGTGTGTCCAGGCTGAGTTTACAAACTTTCCTATACTGTAGAAGTGTGTCCAGGCTGAGTTTACAAACTTTCCTATACTGTAGAAGTGTGTCAGATGAGTCCGAAAATGATAGCACTGCGCTAAGTCAAAAAAAACCCACAAACAAACGAACAAACAAACAAACAAACAAAACACTGCATCAGTCCGAAAATGGGCGCCAGTCCGAATTTTGAAATGAAAAAACACTGCGCTAGTCCAAAATTTCTGTCGGACTAGCGCAGTGTCATAATTCTGATCTGAAAACCACTGCGCTAGTCCGAATCTGAAAATCACTGCGCTAGTCCAGCAATTTGTGTTGTGTATATTTCAAACAGAAATCCACTGCGGTAGTCCGAATCTAAAATCCACTGCGCTAGTCTGACAAAAATGTCGGACTGGCGCAGTGTTTTTCAGATTTGGACTAGCGCCGTATATTTCATTTTCGGACTAGCGCCGTGTCGGATTAAAGCTGTGTCGGATTAGCACCGTGCCTTTCATTTTCGGACTAGCGGCGTGTCGGACTAGGAACGTGTACCCGCCTGTCGGTGTAATGAAATACAGCTTCCATGTGACTGAGTGTCCTAGCTACTATCCAATTGTGTAGAGCGTAATCAATAAATCATTGATTGCGACTTATTCCGTATAGTTCAATTAGACCCGGACTCCTGGTTATTGGGGACACTCAGTCTCATTACATAATGTTACGTTGATTAGTGAACACAAATGATGGAAGTATATTTTCTTATCGTGGACTAAGTTTGCGCTGCAGTCTCTTCACAGTTTCACCTTATCAACGAACCACTATAAAACAGCAGAAGTTGTAATGCATCAGTTCACATATATCACATGTATATATTTAGCCATGGAAATTCTCCTGCAGGTCTCTATACTGACTTACTTGCATCTTGACAATAATCTGTTTGGACTGTTAGCCTGCTGTTTAACATGATGTTTAAGGGCGTTTTTCAGAAAGTGGTCCTAAATGTGACATGAAATAAACAACTGGTGATTTTCATGATTATTTTTGTTTTCTACAATGACCAAACATTCAATATCAGCCTTAGTTCCCTTCTGATATTTGTGTTTTCAATAAATTATAGCTAAATTCGGTGTTTTTCCCAATTTTGAAGCCTTTCTAATAACCTATATTTAATGAATCCGTTGTGTTAAAGTATCTATCCTTGATTACCAAATATTCACAGAAATAAAAAAAAATCGGAAGTTTTGTTTATTATATGATACACCCCAATTATGCTAATCACCTTGCCATGTCACAAACGTCACGAAAACGTTGCAAAGTTTTGTTTTCATGTACTCCGGGGGGTTCAATTAGAATGAGCTACCATATGCAAAGGTAGCATGTTATAGGTATACCCATACCAAGTTTCATCAAATTTGACCATCGTTTTAGTTAATTAGTACAGCTGCAATTATATGTCACAAACGTCACGAAAACGTTGCATAGACAAACTAGTCAATCTAGATGGACCTCACAAGCAAGCGTCTGGATGGACTGGATGTACCAAGGCAAACGTGTATACCAGTTGTTACGATTATATTTACATTTTTTACTTACACATTCTAAATATTAAAACTTTCTTACAAACCGCAAAACCGGTGGGAACTCACCGTAAGGGAAATGGATGTTTGACCCTAAAGACCCCTTTTTACGCTAGATCAGCAGTTCCGTACGTATATTCCATATTTCAGCATGTTTCAGTTCTGCAAGACCCCTTTTCACCAATTATCAAGAATTTTACAGAATGTGTCTTTCTAGAGAATAATTTTACCAAAGTCTCCAATCCAAATCTTCAAATTAGTCCGAAACTCTGTTCTTTAAGCCCTGGTTTGTTCAAAAAAATCAGTCTTTAAGCATGTTAAACCCTATGTTTGGTGCCTATACCGCTCTTTGAGCTCCGCACACGGCGAACCTATATAGTGAAAGTTGACTACCCCACACAAAACACAACATTTATGATTGAAAATACTTTTCTATTTTCAGGATAGTAGATATTGCCCATGATGCTAGAATGAAGAAAGGTTTAAGGCTGGGGTGGACCTTCAAATGACATAAACCGTTTTTTACTCTAACTCTCAAACTAATCGTATAAAGTATATAAAAGTATACGTTTTTAGAAGTGGATTTTTACCCTGAACATGATCATGATGATGATGATATCAGTTTTGACCAAAAATTGCAATTTTGGCACAAAATGCCAAAAAACAATTTTTTTGCCCCAAAATTGTTGGAAAGCCTAACAAAAAACATAAGAAAGGTTTTCTCAAATGTTTGATTTTTATCTTGGTTTTTATAAGCATATCGCCTCTCTATAAGCAGCTCAACCCTTACCTCCACGCGGTGCCAGGTGGTAACTTGTGCCCACTTTGTGACACAAGGCTGACAGGGCTCTGAGTAGGGAAGGAAAACCTGAACTAAACCAGTAGGAGTTCCCCTCCTGCTTCATGTGAAGAACATCTCCATGTGAAATAACATCTCCATGTGCAGTAAACTCTGAGGAAGCGGTTGGTGACCCGCCTCAATGTCTTTTTCCCATCAAACCCGGCTGGGAAGTCGCTGGCCGTGTGCCCAGCTAGTATTGCAGGTCAAAATTCCTTTGAGAATAGCATCCATGAA
>JXSR01S005083.1:13357-26006 GCA_000969725.1 Ophiothrix spiculata
AAAATGATTATTCAGACGTTTTTATCAAACGAAATTGTATTTGCATGAACCATACGTGTATTTTCATGTAAGTGAGCTTGACAAAGCTAAGGAATCTAAAATGTTGCTGTATACTGTGAGTGTGCACTGCAAACTCGAGTGATGTTTGACAGAGTTTGTAGTGTAGAAATGACTCGATGTTTATAAGGCAAACGCTGACGAAGGCATGCAGTTAAAGCTGACTAAAGTGGCTGCTGTAAAATCTGGTCCATGGAGCAACATGCATTGCAGACGACGGTGGCCGCGTAATAAATTGCCTGTTTACCGGACTGTTTACTCAGATTTGATGCGTGTTCATCCGTGGTATCGCCTGTATATTTCAATGCGTAAATAAAAAGAAAAGTAGTTCTTTAAAATAATCAGAATATCTTTTAAGTTTTCTGAGGTTGAAGTCCCACCTCAACGGTTTTGAAATCTGCATATAAATATACACTAAGTAAGGGCACAAAATGAAATTTTTGAGCTTTAGTTAAAATTCAAGTTTTTTGAATGGGAGTTTCAAAATCTGCTGACGTCCTGTCCTACCCCCCTGATGCATTGATAGCAGTGAAGAGGTGGCAGCGTTAGCTGCATTGCAGTTAACGGTATGGCTTGGGAGAGCAACTTTAAAAAAAAAAGTCCGCCCGCCCGCACCAACTCTCAGATTGGGTGTGGAGGACAACCAAACAATATTTTTTTTGGCCTAAGTGGAGATTCCAATCACTGCTTTTCTTTCACGTTTGAATAATATTAATTGCATACATTAAAGATCGTCCTCTGCCATATTACTGCCAAGATGTCAACCATTTTGTTTGTTTCTGATTTGTTTCCAGATGATTCTGATGATTCCGACACTGAGCATGAGAGACATTATAACAAATGCGACTTAGTATGGGAAGGGACGACCCAGAAAAGATCGTTCAGTGAACTGAAATTCAAATTCTGCCCCACAGAGTCTATGGCTAGAGAGCAATTCCGCAAACATGGAGTGGAGCAGTACTGGGGCTTGTCACACAGCGAGAGTATCTTAGAGGCAGCTGAAGACACATGATAGTAGCAGTGCCGCAGATCTAGGCTGCATGACTAATTTGGTTTGGACATCTAGCAAAATGTGCGGACTTTTTGTTTCCTTTATTATTGCCTCCATTTTGGTTCAGTACAATCAGTGTCATTTTACTTTATGTTATCAAATCATTTGTGTTGACGACATATTTTGTCAGGCTCAACGCACCCAAATTTCCCCAATCGATTTTCATTGTCTTCTATTTATTATTTTTAGAAACCATTTTAATCTTGATATTTCTCAGGCACCACAAGTTCAAACTTTTCAATGAGTTTCCAGGTGCACACAGTCCACAGCCTTATGAAATCTTGTATATGATCAGTCACCAGTCATGATTATTGACAGTATTTCATAGCTGGTCAGTGCTAAGGTGTAAGCCATTGCCTGTCAATTGCATACCTGTCAAGTCTCCTGCTGTATGTAGTTGCCTTCTTGTGAGTGCAAAAAAGTCGTATCTGCAATAGCTGCCTTTTGTCATTAATTTAGATTGCACACTGTACAATCTCTAGTCTTGGGTCAGTGGTTCTTGAAATGGTTCTTCAGGTGACACTGTCACCTGAAGAACCATTTCAAGAACCACTGACATAAGACAGGAACATTTTGAGTTATGTTTCACATTCTTGTTACAAGGTGTAAAATAAATATAACTTAGGGCAGCCATTGCAGATACGACTTTCTTGCACTCGCATGACAAAATAATCTTGGTCTCTGCAAGGAAAAAGATTAAGATTCTTGCACGTTTCACACAGTAACCCAAGTACTTGTAATAATTTATCAATAGCGATGTCTTCAATTATGAAATGAATGCATTGTTCTCTGTGAAGGTTAAAGGGGCATTGGACGAAATTTTATTTCTGGGTGATTTACAATTCATTTTAGAAAATAACAGTCAACTACCAGATATCGGGAAAATTTTGATCAAAACCTTCAGAAGAGTCAACAATTTGAATTTTATTTTGCTTGTTGATCTTGGGTATGAGGCTATTCATTATACGTCTTTATTGATACTATATATCGAGAAAGAGCCAACGATTTGTTTGTAAAACATTCCTGTCACAATATAGATTGCAGATAAATCAAAAGAAATTTGGAGTTTGCGTTAGATCTCCTGAAAAGGCCAGTTTTAAAAATTCAACTATAGAGGGCGGTATTAATCGTTGTCGACAACGATAATTAAAATTAAAAGAATATCTAAATATTTTGATATGCAGGGTTTGGGTTTTACAATGAAACTTTGCATTTTATCATTATTAACGCAAATACTTCAAATAATGCAAAAATGTCGAATTGCTGGGGGAAAAAGTTTTGGTTGATGCTGAACTTGTCCAATGCCCCTTTAATATCAGACTCCCACACAATTGAATTCATTATTCTTGGTGGGGGTTAAAACTTCAATGCAATTTGAATTCATTGTTATCTGTGAAGGTAAGACTCCCACACAATTGAATGCATTATTTTTTGTGGGGGTTAAACTCTCATACAATTGAATGCATTGTTCTTGGTGGGGGTTAAAACTTCAATGCAATTTGAATGGATTTGCGCAACTCTCGTTTGTAATCAGATAATTATCCATAATTGTTAGGTCAAAGCTTTCCAAATTCTATAGATCTCCTCTTTTTTATCTATAGAAATTATATCTAGGTTGTGTGGATCATTAGGCAAAAAAAAAATTTTGGGTTGCCCTCCACCGACCGACCCTATTTTTCAGCCCGACCCAAACTTTTTTTTTATTGAAATTTTTTTTTCCTAAAAAAATATGCAAAACTTATATATTCAACCCTCAAAATGTTTAGGATGTCCCAAGTCACTACAAGAAGTATTTGATTGTTTTGATTTGGATGTCGCGGGGGAGGTTGTGAAGGCTGGATCGGCCGATCGGCCTAGCAGTCCGTGGAAGAGTATTAAAATTAAAAAAAAAAAAACGACTGACCGACCCTCTCTGAAAAAGCTGTGGAGGGCAACCAAAGATTTTTTTTTTTGGCCTTAAGGGGTTTTATCAGAGATGCAGTTGCTTACTAACGATTTGTTTGCATAAATAGTAAAAAATCAAAAAAACTGCTTGCATCCGTTTTGCGTGCGCAAATTTCAATGGACACTGAACGCATGCTTTACTAGTGCGTTTGGCCCAGGCGTTTGGTCAATCAGGCTTCACATTGCTGCGTTATATATACGCAGGAAATTATGCAGACACAGATGTGCCACTAAAGTAATCAAATCTTATTTAAAAATGCAAGTTTTTGTCATTTTTCTTAAAAATAACACGATGACCATATATTTTTATTTCATTGTTTTGAAGTACGCAAAAGTGCTTTAACATATGTAAAAAATTAAATGAAGCATTTATTATTTTACAAGCACATAATGATTGACTTTTTGGAGCTTTCCCTATACTTAAATTTGTATGTTCTTTTTGAAATGCCTGTATCTCAAAAACGAGCATGGTGACCTATATTTTTTATTTTAGATTCGTTATCAGCACAAATTAATCTGCCAAATACTAAACTTTTAAGAAAATCAATGGGGAATTTGCATCTCTGAGAAAACACCTTAAGTTAAGTACGTGCAACTCTTTCCTGTTGAACATGGTATGCTCGAGGCCATTTTTTTCTGTTTATTTTCCAGATACTGTTCTGCATCTTACAGCTAGCTAAATGGAGGCAAATCACATGCAGTACTTCTTGTATAATATATTTAGTTAAAACCTAAGGCAAGTCCACTTTTTGGAAAAGGTGAGAATCGTTCTAGTTTAATAGACACAAGTCAGGTCAAAGGCAGCTGGTAAAGGAATATTTGAGTTCAAAATGTGACCGTCCATCTCAAGCAAGCCGTAAATGCAGCAAGCTTCATTTTGCGCTACAGGTGAAAATACGTGCCGAGATCGATTTTTGACAGATTCACAATCTTTCTGCTTACTTCAAAACACCAGCAAAGTTTCATTTTCAGAAAATAATTGGAAATATTAAATATATTTATATATTTTGTTTCAATCAACAGAAAATATTATAGGGCTTTAACTGAACGCTTTATCTTGGTTATATATTTTATTTCCTGACCACCTTTGACAGAGCATAACTTGACTTATGGAAATCGAATGAAGTTCATTGAGGTGTCATTTTAATCCTTAAAACATGGTCTTTGCAAATATGTTAAAAAGTGAAAATGACAAGAGGCTTCATTTATGGGCGGTTTGGGATCGACGGTCTCAAATTTTAAGCATGATAATTACATGTTTCTACATAAAGCAACCTGTTCTTTTGGATGGAACCTTCCTAATCTTCAGCTTGATTGGGACATTAAAAAGATGCGATGTAACATTAAAGAAGTAACAGTATCTTGTTTTTGGAATTCATTTTATAACTCAGATGAAATAATGTGGAAAAACAAGAACCATTAGCCTTTTTAAGTGATTTCTTACTGTTTACACTCAGTATAAGTGCCATATACATCTAAGTTGGAACAATATAAAGATCTGAAGGATTTTCAAACACAACATTGTAATTTGAAATTTTTGTTTAAAATGAAACGGATGCAAATGTCAAGGCTTTTATAACACCAGTCATAATGGAAACCTGTAATCATTAAGTTGATTAGAGCCATATTTTAAGATTTAAGAACAAAGCACCTTCAACCACAAAAACTATGTACACTTTTTGAAAATTTATAAACAGTAAATGATAAGTTATTGTAATATCTGTGAGGAAAGCTCAACAGTCGTTATTTGATTATGGTTATCGTTATGTCAGTAAAGCTGGCTAGCATAGTAACACTTCCATTTATTGTTTGTGTACCTGCCTACAGGCTGTATTTAGTCAGCAGGGAATGGTTGTACATATAGCTGACATCCTGCTGCCTTGGATACTTTAAGTTACCAGAAATATCAAGAGTGGTGAATAACTCTTTGCCAAGTCTTACAATTACTTTCCTGATCAATATGCCGTGAAAAAGTCCTCAATGTGTCATAGGGTACATACTGTTGAGCTATTCTCTAATGTATTTTTAGTATCCAAACTAGACCCGTTTTTATTGTATTTCTTACATTTATAGATGTGGTGAGAGGCGTAAATGTCAGTAAAGGAGGTAAGCTTGATTTGTGACACCGCATCAATCATTATAGGAATTCAACACTTGGATTTGTCTTTCCCCATAAACATGACCAGAAAATAGCATCGTACACGGTCATTCTTTTCAGTGTTTACGTACATCACAAAACGACATATGATTCGTCTCCTTGAACTCAAAACTATTTTCATGTTCCAAAACAAGTTCTCTGTAATGTTTTGTGACACATGATAACAAACAACTGAATACCTTATTCAAAGAAGAGCCCAACTCCACAAAACTGTTTGATGGGTCGGAAAAAAGTATACTTTAGGTCCTATCAAAAACTTGACCCATGACCCGACCCTAGCTCGCTAACCTGACCCGACTCTAACTCACTAACCATGAAGGACCCTAACTCTGACCCTAAATATACCCTAACCCTAAACCCCCTAACCCTAAAATTTTGGATGGGGACCTAAAATATACTTGGTTCAGTGGGTCTATCTCACCTTTAGCAAAATGGTGGAGTTTGTCTCTTCTTGGAATTATGTACCAGGTGTCCTAAAAATGGTTACATGCAAGAAAATGATCAAGTACAAAAACTATAGTTGTTGGAGAAACAAAACTTTGCACAAATCAAATAACAACCCTCTTCTGGACACTCTTAAAATTTTGATATCACAGCATTATTAGTTTTTGAGTTATCACCAGAAGTAGATATACCTAATAGGTATTACCTATGTCAGAAATGCATTTATTCAAAATTCAACAAAATAATAAGCATACACGTTTTGTATTATTTCAATGTGCAACCTTTTTTCAACTGATCTTGTAGCTAGTTGAATTTTCTTCAATTTTTGACTGTCACAAATGAAATTCTCAAATGTTTTACACAAAACCCACAAAAGTGTATTCTTTTTGCGAGTTCATTTTTGAAGCCACTATGCGAGGAATCTTGTCGCTATTGATACTGGCCGTGTTTATGTTGAACTGTGAATTTGATGGCCGACATGAAATACCTTGCATGTTACACATTGAAGTATTTTTTTCTCTGCTTAACAGGTCTTACGATGCCTATGATTTTGTTGAATTTTGAAAAAAAACAATTCCGGGAAAAGAAAAAACCTTGGTAAAAAATCAAAAAAAAAAAAAGCCTTGAAAATAAAAATTTGCAAAAAACCAACAAAAGGAAAAAACAAAAAATAACCAAAAGTTGAAATCCCCCAACGAAAAAGGGGAACCAAAAAAGGGGAACAAAAATTTCCGAAAAAAAGGAAAGCCTAACATTTTCCATTTCCATTTGTAAATGTCAATGTAACATTCAATGAAGTCCTAGAAAATGTTGATTGTAAATGTTACTGTAAGGCCACAATGGCATGTTCACACTAGAATTTGTTACCCAAATCTAAATGATCAAAGAGTTTTTACCCAAATTGATTTGCCGCATTTGCTTGATTTAACATGATCACATATTTGCCACTCCTTGTTGATACGAGATGTGGCTTCATGCATCAGTGGAGTCAACTATTACACAGTTATATAATGAAACGGTCATTCCCTCGCCGTTCACAACTGCGGTCCAGATTCAATTCCCGGTATAACAAAAGTTTGTTATAAACTTGGTTGTCAATACATACTCGTCCTCCCATATTTTCTTCGAAAACTTCTGTTTATTCCTGCAAAATTCTTTCTGATTTTTGTTTTTCTCACTCTGAAGGCATAACTTCTGCACTACAGTCCATCTTAAAAACTGAAAAGAAAAGAAAAAGTTTTCAGCGATTTTTGAACATCTTTTGACACGATTTTCTGCTTTTTCCCATGTTTCCTGTCTAGCAGTCTTGCAGCTGCTCTCTCATTTTTCTTGTCCTTCCCGACTTTTCCCGCTTGCTGTCCCGATTTCCCGGCAGGGTATTATACATGAATAATTACAATATTTAGCATGATTTCCCCAAATCAATAAGTTTATATAACTGGAAGCATATGAAAATGTTTGTGATTAAAAATGTATTTTAATGTTTTGTTACCTAATTGACAAATTTTGCATGTATGGAAGTTATAGCCTAAACACTCCATATACTGCTATGTATAAGACAGTGTATTCTGCTATGGTTCTGAAAAAACAAATTAAGCATCTGGGACCAACATGACAATGAGGCCAGTGTGAACATGTCCTGTTAACCCGACTCAAGTCTTATGGCAATTTTAATTGAGGAAATTCGGATTCATTGAGAGAGCTTCTTTGCAGGGGTTTGCATAGATAAGAAAATTATGAACATTACTAAGATATGAGAAATTTAAAAAAATCATTTTCAGTGTGAACATGTCCTGTTAACTCGATCCAAGTCTTATGACGATTTTAATTGGGGAAATTTGGAATTCATTTAGGGGGCTTCTTTGCAGGAGTTTGCATAGATAAGAAAATTATGAACATTACAAAGATATGAGAAATGAAAAAATGACATCCAAGTTGACTATGATTTTGTTCCAAGGTGTCATCTTGGCATGTGTAAGGTTCATGTGGATAGTGTTGTTAACAAATTGTTGAACCAGTCACTGAAGTCTCTTGACACGAAAAGGGGATATTCAAAGTAGCATCAATAGAATTCAACAAACAATTTAACCCATTTGATTACAACTTAATACATTATTCATTGTAAAGTGTAGAGTGGAACACATATGAAGAGCTCATTTGCAAAAAACGATGAAAGCCATCCAAAAATTAAGCCTTTCAGTCACCTGTATTACCTAGATTTTAATATCAAAATATTTATTTTGCAAAGTCGGTCTACCCACTAAAATTTATGTGGGTTTTTTGGGGCAAAAACCGATAAACATCATTTTTACAAATATATGTAAGTTCCTTCGTACAGGTTGTTGTCCCTAAGGATCCAATTGAAGATGATGACAAGTCAGGTGTTATATATAACATCCCATGCATGGACTGGCAATCTGTTTATATAGATGAAACAGGTAGAAAACTGAAACTTAAGACTTCGGGAGCAATTGGGAAGGAGTTAAAATCCTTGAAAAGTACAACAGAACTTACACCAGGAAAGGAAGGAAGGTAATAAGGACCCTTGCACAAAGATCAACACTCTCTCCAATTTATAATTGTTTATTGAGATCTACAAACAAAAACACCACTTCTAGGGAAACATTTAGAAACACTTGATCTCAGCACCTCACAACATCCACTAACTGATGGAAGGACCAGTTTGGTCTTGAAATTTTCTGGGAAGTTTTAATCATCAAATTTATACCATTTTGGCAGTGTGGGGTATTCAGTTCAACGTCGAGATGGCTTTTATCATTTTTTGCAAATAAGCTCTTGATTTGTATCAAATAATTTTCAGGCCTATAAATTCATAGCTTTGCATACCATAGCTGCAAATGCAACTTATGTAGGTACACCATGGTTTTTTTACGCCCAAGCACTGTCACAGCAATGTTGATGGTTGATTGGAAATAATAACTGTTGGAAATAATATTGCAAACTTTCCAATGTCTGATTATCACATTTTGTCGAATGTGCGGTGAATGCGTTCATGTCAGCATTTTGTGTCCAAAATATACTATTATTGTTTCAAATAAATTTCGGACATGAGCATGATTTCTGTACGCAGCCACTGCGTATCCACAAGTTGTGACAAGAACGGGACCCTGGGAAGTACGCAACACCGTTTCCAATCAGTTATCCACAGTGCCGCAACATCGCGCGTGCCTGAAAAGCGTTGGGTACTCGCGTAAAATGCACACGCAATTGTGTTACGCAAGACTCAAAATTTTTGTGTCCGAGAATTATTTGAAACAACTATAGTATTTGAAACAATTAAAGACCAATATGCAGCTTGTGCACATTAAGAAGCTAAACCTAATAAATCATAATATATGATATCATAATGTAATACAATCAAGTACTGTAAAAATCTGTCTTTTTGTGAGAAGATTATCTGCTGGTTTTTGGAAGATATATGAACATTTTTGCAAGGGTTTTACATTTTGAATATATATCCTAACGAGGTTAAAACAAAGCACAATTTATGTTAACTCAAAAGGTTTAAAAGATTTTATAGGACAATTTCATGCCCAAATCATTGGTTGGTCAACAGCTTTGATCTGTTGTTCCTTGGCAGCGGAAGCAAGGGGACCGGGAGCGGGGGGACATGTCCCCTCCTAAATTTAACGAGGGGAGGGGGTCCCCCTCAAAAAATAAAGAAGGAAGAAAGAAAAGGAAAGGAAATTGAAATTTTCCCTTTTGATTTTGATAATTAAAATGTGAAAAATCAACAAATTTGCAAGCTTTGCACAAATTTTAACATATTATGTCAATTTTCAGTAAAGATTTGCCATTTTTGCGCAAATTTGAAGATTTTTTAACAATTTGTAGCTGAAATTAGCCGATTTGACATTTTTTTATGCGCTAACATAATTTTCTTCCGACCATTTTTTTTAATTAAAAAAATTAGCCGTCCCACCTAAAATGTTTAACCTTCCGCCGCCACTGCTGTTGTTGCTGTTACATTATTGTAAACAAAATGAAGCAACCACTTGTTGGATGTGAAGCATTCCCTCCGGGGGGGGGGGGGCCTTCAAGTATAATGCTGCAGGCATAGCGTGACCAAGAAAAAGGTGAATTAGGATTGTTTTTGAGGACAGAAGGGTGTATCAGGTGACACCCTTTAGGGTATCAAAAACAGCCATTTTAGCTCATTTTCAAGAAATAGGGTACTTTTTCAAACACTAGTGTCAAAACAGTAACGGTAAATTCTCGATTCAGGTTGTGAATGGGGTAAAAAAGAAAAAGGGTATATTTTGGCTTCAGAAACAATCACCCTTTAGGGGCTGTTTTGAAAAACTGTGTTCATGCTATGCCTGCAACATTATACTTTGGTGCCCCGCCCCCCAGGCATTCCCTATATGCTAGGTTTTGATATTAACATAAAACATGTATGGCCTTATGTCTTTAATTTGGGCTAGCTGTGTTATACATTATGTAAAGACAAAATCTGTATGTAAAATGTACTTTGTAAGAAAAAGCAGGAAATTAAAACGATTTTGATACAATTTGAAATCTTAGAGATTGGTTTTGTGTATATTTTTCATTTTTTCCCCTTAACATTTAATGGATCTGTGACACAACATCACCATATGCAAGGGTATGATGTGTTTACGGCGTCATACCAGGTAGAATTCAGGGGACACTGATCGGACACCGGATGGTGTCCATGTGGCGGCCAGACGCCAGAAGCATGAAGAATTTAATTCTGAGTTAAAACCGAAGTTGCGACTTGTATACGATGTCTTCAGTAATAGTCCCAAAACCACTGGTGGTAAACCAGTGACCGACCGGGCATCGCAAGCATTCACTGGTGTGTATACCAATGATATATCAACGTTGGTTTCTGGTAATCGGAAGGAAGATGCAACGCCTGTATGACATCGATGACACCGGTGAATGCTTGCGATGCCTCGTCGGTCACCGGTCAGACGCCGGTGGATATGGGACCGTAACTGAAGATAACGAATAAAAGCCGCTAGACTTGAACAAGTCCTTTAGGTGCTCCTTTATCTCTATATCTTGGGCTATGATGGTAATTTTTTCTCTTAGTAATTGCCCGGGAGCATTTGGCCATATTCCTTTCAATTCCCTTTCTTTTATCCAATTAACATTACATTCCTTTCTTTACAATACTTTTATAGTTTAATTCTTACAATTCAGTTTTTTTGGATATTTTCAATTTTTCATTTCATTTCTATTTTTCCATTTTCCTTTTCCTTGCCACAAAATCAATACAATATCCTTTAGTACCTGTACCAGCTCCATATGTATCCCCAAATAAAACTTCAATGTATAAACATTTAACAGCATATATTCATGATGATGTAATATTCTAATACCAGGTCAAGTTTATTGGAACCAACCATCAAGTTCATTCCAAGTGTAACTGTGTTCTAAGGTCACATCTTCTAGTTCATAACACAATAGACCAAACATCTATCTGCATCTGCTCAATATAGACCTATTAATATTACAGGGCTATAATATATCCCACCACCTATAGCTAGCTAGTAGGATTGGAAATGTGTATGGAATGTTGTAATCATGGTAATAGTATGAGTAGAACAAAATTAGGATTGGAAATGTGTATGGAATGTTGTAATCATGGTATATAGTATGAGTAGAAAAAAATGTAATGATTGAAGTTAGATTTAAAATAAAGCCCAATGGCCTATCCTTTTACTATCCCAAGCCTGCCATGGGCCTCAAACTGAGGCTAAAAAGCCGCAAGGTACCTCAGAATTTAATTCTTGCGGCTACAGAAACAATACATTTAAGAATGGTGTTCACCAGGCTTTGCATACAGCAAAATACTACACTATATATCTTATTTATTCCCTTTGATTAAAAGTTTTAAGCATTTTGGATTCGTAGGTAACAATTAAATTTACCACTGGAAAAAAAGTCCAAAAATGAATGCATTACACAGGATCAATGGAACCAAGAGAATATTTTCCTGACACATATGGTAACTTGTCAAATAGTATTTAATTCACAATTATTGCTGTCTTAAAATATGTGTACCCACTTTCTACAATTTTTTTTTTCCGCATTAAACGTGGCGGATAAAATAAACACAATAACAAAGTTACCAACATTTACACTTTTCGTTTATAGGGCTGAACATGAAATACACCCTGTTTTTGGATTCGACCAAATACATCCTAACCTCGCCACAAGGTTATGACCGGGGTATAAGTGATGTAAACCATCAAATATTTGGCATCGTGATCCCTCCTAAATTTCATGTGGAGGGGACGATCCCCTCTCAAAAAAGACAGAAAAGGAAAGGAAATTGAATTTCCCTTTGCTTTTGATAATTAAAATGTGAAAATGCAACAAATTTTGCGAGCTTCACGCGAAGTTTCAAATATAATGTCAATTGTCAGTCAAAATTTGCCAAGTTTTGCGCAAATTTCAAGATTTTTAAACAATTTCCAGCTGAAATTAGCCGAATTGACTTTTTTTTTTCGCGCGCTACGCGCATTATAAAAATTACATAATTTTTCCTCCGGCCATTTTTGCTCAGAAATTTTTTTGATTAAAAAGATTGCCGTCCCCTCTAAAATTGTTAACGGCCACTGCCTAGCACGCACGTGTTTAAGCATGTGTTGCCTATTTTCAGCCCAAATGTATACTGTATCTATTCATGCAACCAAGGACTAACGTTGATTCAACCTTGATTCAGTCCTTGATGCAACCTTGATTAAAATAGTAGTTTTGTTTAACTTATTCAAATTGCATCGATATGTTTTCACCCTGACGTATAGGTGTCCTGGATGTGTTTCATCATCGAGATATCTCGATGGTTTCACTAAACAAAAAGATACAAATAATGTTATATTTTTAGTTCCTTTGGCCTTCAATTTGAACTATTGCTTATACAGGGTGTCCCAGAAAGAATTAACTCCTAGCTTTGACGGGTTATAACTTTGAAAAAAATACAATGCAATCACAAAATTTAAATT
>JXSR01S005084.1:6639-17264 GCA_000969725.1 Ophiothrix spiculata
ATGGCTTCTGTGGTTTTGTAAGTAATTAAGACATGCAAAAGTACCACTCATTGGCCCTTTAGATGGACTGCGATTTGCAGGTAAAACCATGATCTGGAAGGTGAATTTACGGCTTAATGCGTTGATGTTTAAGGTTGCGCTATTGAGGCTGCATCTTTCTACGTAAAAAAGTTCAAAATTTCACGAATGCAAATTTTAGTTAGGCTTTCCAGAAATATTGACAAAAACGGTTTATGCCATTTGAAGGTCTACCCCAGCTTAAAGGTTAACATAATATGAAATTGGTGTTTGCTCAATGAACCATGAGTGTTGTAAACATCGTCATCTACTTGATTTAAACCACAGCAATCTGTTGAAAAGGGACTCGGAACGTACAGTGTGAGTGAGCTCCAGAATATTTTGAAAAATGTTGTTAATCATTAATTGGATATATAGCCTTACGCAAGTGAGCTGTACTGAATCACATTACTACGTTGCTGTCGGTTGACGCAGTTATACATAAACAATGACAAGATTGTATAAAACCACCTGAAGCCATTTCCATGTTTGAGACTCCTTGAATGATCAATTCTCTTTTCTAGAACATTACATCATTGACCCCTTGACTCTTAGATATCTTCTTGCCTTCCAGGCTTGATGAAAGTTCTTATTGAGCACAGAAGTGTAATGTCATCAAATTTACATTTTTACATTTAAGCATTTTTATGACCATAATTTGGTAATACACCAAATTTGACATGAATTGAATCATGCTGGCCTTAGAGAAAATTGCATGAATACCTTGTTAGCCCCACTGAAATCAGTGCTAATTGACCTGTTTCATATGGAAATTTCAGTGGGACTAATTAGTTAATGGGTTTATTGTTTTGGAGGGGCAACTGACATAATTATGAAGCCAAAATGGTACACCTAAATTTTTCTGACATAGCTTTTGAAAACTGATGAGCAAAAAAAAGGGTCTCCCAAGTGCACAGACGACTAAAAACAATCTCAATTCAATTTCTCAACAATTTTTTTATAAAAAGCACAATTTTCAAGATTTTTTCTGGTCCTCTCTTTTCTTTGGCTTTTTTTTTACCCATTTCAATGTTTTACTGTTTTTTTTTTGTTGTTGTTGAAATCTTCCCCCTGCCCCCCTGTGGCGCCGCCACTGGTAATGACGCTGCCATATCTTAAGTCACCATTTGAGGGTTTTTCATTATGATTCATCAAAATATGGTTATAAAAATGCTGAAATGATATTTTCTTTTTTAAGGATGTCATCACTTATGTTCTCTATTTCAATTGAAATCTCTGTGGTTCATTTGATTTTATTATCATTGTTGATATGCGATGGTTTAATTAAAGCAGAAATTTATTTGTATTATCAACAAGAAATTACTTGAAAACGTTATTTTTGCATTACCATAAAATGGTATCTTATCATATATTTATATTTAAAAGTAAATGATTTATATAATTTTGTTATTATTTGATTTGGTTCCATAAAGTTACTTATTTTTGAGTATGAACACAATTATTTTTGTAATGTTGACAAATCACAAGTTCTCATCATATATTTTAATGCCTCTGTTTATTTGGATTGACTTGCAGAACTTTCATCAAGCTTTAACAGATAAGAGGTTGTTGATTTTATTTGAATAATAGTGCTTTTAATGTTATGAACTTGATATTTGAAACCCCAACTAATGTATACCCTGCATACAAATAAGTATAAGCAATATAATGTAACTAAATTCTACTGATTCTGAAATATGGGTGTTTACAAATACAGGTAATGTAAAGGCCCAGTTTGGTTGCAAAAATGTTTTCAGATTTGTTCGCACCAAATTTGTTAAACCTTTGCTAATTACTTTTGGTAAACACTTGGTTGTGTTAACTGGTTCCTATCCTCCGGCATCATCTATTGTGACATGTTAGAACATCAAAGTGCTTTACATAATATATGTGACCCGTCATATCAAAAGGTAACTTAAGGGTCCCAAAATGAAAATTGATTTTTTGATCTCATCTGAAAGATTATATTATAAGCTTTAAAATGGCACCTTGCTTTTGGTTATTGGATGTCCGATTGCAAAGTTACATCCAAATTGGTAAAAGGTATCAGGCTGATTCAGAAAACCACAGTTCTGAGAAAAACTGAGTTTCTGTACTGGTAAAACTTGAATGGAGAAAGGATTTTTATATCGGTTTTTAAAACATTTGTCTTGTGTTTTGGATTTTGGAACATGATTAATATGATAGAATACACTTCAACGGTAACGTTTCTGATGAAATTAGAAATTCGACCTTGGACGTGCTTTTTGACTATGCCCAGCTTTAATGGCCCGTATCTCGTAAATGACTATGCCACCGACTTTAAGGTACCTTTCGATATGACGGGTCTTATATTTGATCAGCTACTCATTATGTATCGGGCATAGTAGTACCATTAGATGGATACTCAGCTATATTACGTGTAACCACATATGTAACACTTAAATTGGTGAAGCAATTAAGATTTAGAATTCAAGTCATCGCCCATACCATCGTTCGTTCTCAAGATCTATTGATTATGTCTTGCATTGTTCCCCTAGATCATAGGAGCCTGATGAAGTTTTGACAAAGTTATTGATTAGACATGAGTATTAAGAAAATATGTCTAATGCACACTTCAATTGCGACAAAACACTTTTCGAGAAACTAGTGAAAATAGGCAGCAAAAAATAATGAAAATAATAAGAATTTCCAGTAGATTTTCTGTTGTAAAATGTGATTGCCATAATCAGTTTCAACAAGTAAGGTGTCATTTTAAAGCTTTGAAAATACTATAACAGATGAAATGATAAAATCAAAATTGATATCATCTGCAAAGTCCCCCCTTTCGGTGTGAACCATCACAAATATCAAATCATGACCATATTTGGGCATCAGATTGATTTGTGGTAGTTCTAATTTTTAGTCTAAAGAGCAGAGTTACGGGTCGCTTCAGAACTCAACAGGCAGTTCCAGGCAGTTGCCATTGTTTACAACAATAGTAACCATTTTGGATGGTCAACCACTGAAGCTTTCCCTCAATCAATTTGGTTTCTTTTTGAGTCTGTGACTTGATTTGAAAGCCTCTGTTTATGGAAGAATTTGGGTTTTATTATTATTAACCGGAGTGTTTTCACATGTAGTATCTTTCCAAATTCCATGTTATGAAAAGTCAAATTTACATTCCAGTACATGTTTTCAGTTTCAGCTCTTTTATGGAAAGATTTTGCAAATTGATAATGAAGACTTGAGAAGTCTCATATTGTTTCATCAGAATTTTTAATCACAGAAAGATGTGCATTTGACCTAGATCAAACAAAGGTTGCTATGAAGATATTTTGTACTCATTGGCTATGTTCTTAATCCAAGGGTTATGTGAAAAATAGGTTTAGATGTAAAGGGGAGATACCCGACTGCATGAACTGCCTGGATTAACGGTTGATCACCTGCAACTGCTGGTTTCTGATGTCATTAAAAATTGCAACTACCAAGAATCGCAGCAGGTTCCCTTTGGCCAGCCTGATCGCAGCAGGTTCCCTTTGGCCAGCCTGTCAGTCGCCGGTTGTGTTATGGCATTGTGAGGCATGGACTCAAAGGTTATTCTAGTTCCTCTGTACCCAGTCGAAATCAACTTTGGATATTGAGAATTGGGAGGTTTGGAATATAGGCAAACTCTGCAAATGCTACTATATACCAATGGACTGCCAAATACAGCATGTGTGCATGTCCTTGGTATTTGTGTATTACAACTAGATCAGTTTCATCATCAACAAAAAATCCCAAATATCATCAATTTATCCCCATGCTTTGGTAGAGATAGTGCAAAGTCTGGTATCTCCCCTCAATCTATGACAGAGAGGGCTGACAAAATTATGACAATTGACATGCCATCAATTATACATTATTCTACTTAAAAATATTGGAACTTTGGAGTATTTTCCCACGGGGAGGGGCAGTCAAATATGATGCTGTAAGCAGGCATGACCAGTTTTTCAAAACACCCCCTAAAGGATGATTCTTTCTGAAGCCAAAATACATGCTAAATTAGATTTGTTTGTGTGAATTGAATTCATATCTTAGCGATTACTTCGCAAATTACTTTGCACTTGATTGAGCATTGAACATTATTTTGAAATGCAACCTTGATACATTGTTGGTTATGCATAATCAATTTTGCCCAGAGTCAATATCTAGAAAAAAAAAACCTGAACACAACGAGTTTTAAAAAAGAACCTGTTTTTTCTTAAAATGGTGTTTTTGATATCGCAAACGCCATCACCTGATTCATCCCTCAGTCCTCAAAAACAACCCTATTTCACCTTTTTCTTAAGTCACATCTGCTTACATGATCACTACTTGACTGATCCCCCCAGGAGTATGTTGCTGTTAAATTAGTCATCAAACAACAAGAATCTGACAGTTGACTCGATCAATTAATCTTTGATGATATTTTCATTTGGGTTTCCTTGTGTATTTCTCTTTGTGATATTCATTGATGAGTTTGTTAATGCTTTCACCTTCAACATGTAGTTAAATATTCAAGACCGTCCCTTCAATTTGAACAAAAAAATTGTACAAAAGTAATGTGTTGATCCTTGGAGTTAGCCCATGTGTAAACTGACGATAAGTTGGGCCACTGACTTCAACCCAAGGGCATTAATTTTGTACATTTTTTCTTGTGTTAAAATTTAGTGCAGGTATTAGACATAATTCACACACAACAGTGAGAGAGCACTAACTGTCGGTTGATCGCCCATAAAACGCCGGTTTTGGCCAGTTGCTATTGTTCTGAACAATGTCGATTCTGGGGGGTCAGCCGCCAGGAGAGTTTTGAAGCAGCCCCAAATTGTGATGTATTTGTGACCTTGCAGCTCAAACCAGTTGTAAAGTTGGTTTCTGGTCATTTTTGCATATTTGCCAAGACCTTGTTCTGTAAGATCAAAATGACAACCCAATGAATACCATTCAACATCCACAAGTGAAAATATTGCCCTTAGAAAATTATCATGGTACAATAACCACATCACAAATATCTCCCTTCTGCTGCGTGTCTCATTTTATAAAAGTTTCATTTATTAGTCCAGTAAATGAGAGACATATTTACGAATAACAACTTGATTAATTATTATCAAGTAATCCCCCAATCGAAAATTTATGCTTAATAACATATGTGTACATATTACATGATAAGCCAGTTATGGAGTAAAGGATTTTCCTATAATTATATCCGTGGAAAAATAGAGTACAATTCTAGTACAGCATTCCTTAGGTGCACATTTGGAACATCATTCGAGTACAATTCTAGTTCAAATTGTTATATTTTAGATTTTTCCCAGGGATCAGATCATTTTAACGCATGTACAAAATTAACAACATTCGTATGGTGTTAACGACTTCGGAGAAAAACCTGGGACTATTTCTCTTCTATTGCAAAAGATGAAGTTTGCCGCCTGTACAACTGTTTAAGTAGGAAAAGCACAGAAGCAAATAAAGACAACAATATCATGTTTTGTTGTAGTAACTTGACAACCTATCTGAACTTCATACGAGTTTGTGATAAAACAAACTCTGCTAGTTTAATGCCATTTTCAATAACACTGCAGGATCAGCATCCATAAGCTACTAAAAGCTGATACAAGTTTTCAATTAGGCTGAACAGGGACGTTTGGTTTGTTCATTTAGATATATAGACGACCTTCTCTTAAGAAATTTTGGTGCAGAGTATTAAGAATATAGCAATCATTTAGATAACTGGTGCATATGTATACCAAGTGTTCATTAACCTTGTTCTTGTAATAATTTTGCCTCAACTTTAAACTAAAATAGGTAATCTTTTAAATCCCTGCCTTAAAAATATAACTTGAATACAAAATTGAGTTCCGATTTGATCAAAATCCATTATAGGTATACATGAATATCAATATGTTTGTCATAAATAGTTTGAAGCAGCTAGCTAAGCTTGCAGAGAAGTAGATAAATCAAAATTATAGTTGATGTGGTGTCTAAAAAGACCGAATATGGCTTGAAGTCTATGCTGTATTACCTGTTTGAAATTTATTATTTAAAAAGGATAAATTGTATGAGATGCATCCAGATTTTACAATGACATCTACAAGGGGTGTGTTTCCTCTTACTAAGATATTATATGTGTGTACTGTTGAAAATGCTGTGGTGGACAAAATGAATTACTTTAAATTATTTAAAAAGAAGAGTCTTGGAAGATGATGATAGTCCAACATATCTGCCACTCAAAGCTAAAATGCAGTATGTGCATTCAGCTTGCATGCTTAGTACTTTCTTTTTACATAGGATGGTCCATGCAAAACTGAGCAAGCTGTGCTCTATGACTAAAGGCAGTGTCTACAATAGCAAACATATGCAATGCTTTGCGTTTGATCTTGAGACATGGGCCAACATGAAACATGTTTCACTTTGGCATATGTGCTGTGTTAAACGTCTTTTTAATAGCCATGTAACCATTGTATTGAATTTGGGAGGTAAACATGATGAATCAACATGATAAATGATTTCTTGTGGCATAATTTTCGGAGTAAAAAAGTGAACAAACAAATAAGTAAGCAATAGTATTTTAATTTTTAGATCATTTTGCTGGTACGTGATGCTTCAACAGTGGTAACCTTAAACATTTATGTTTAAGAACTATTGGCAAGAAATTTTTCATAGCTCACCAGGTATACACTGTATGCAGTGCCCCAAAGAGGAGCATTCGCACAGGGGACCAATGGCTTAACATGACTTCTGAGCCACAGAGTAATTAGATCAAGTTCCTTGCCCAAGGAGACATGGTCCGATCTGGGCTCAAACCCTACACCTACTTGTTATGAGTCCCATGCTGTCACCGCTCGACCATGCTTATAACAGCGCATTTGTTAATTTGAAACATGTTGCAGGGCAGCACATAGTTCATGATTGCACGCAACACAAACATTATGGACATACATCTTTCAAGCATTGGGGAGGAAGTAAAATTGGATGTTAAATGGAAGTATCTGCTATGTTTGATGATTTCACATACTGTCTTTTTACTTTGGCACGGCAGGTATAACTGTAAGTTGGATAGAGCTCTTCCCCTTATTGCATGCATACAATATTTCAATCCTACTAGTAAAAAAAATATGGCACGATCTGAAACGAGATTTTTTCATTATCTTTGAGAAAATTTGTGCATGCATTATTATAATTTGTTGCCATAAATGCACATTTGTTTGATATACAGGGTGACAGAAAAGGGAATTATGTGTTTGATGAAAGTTTTGGTCAGTAAGGATATCGAAGATATAATAAGGTTGGAAAAGAAGATTGTTTGAAAATATCCTCAATTCTCAACAAATTGGTACAAAAAGGTATGTTTCACAGAAGTGCAAAACAAAATATGATTTACATTTTTTGTATAGTTATAGTGGTCATCAGAGACAGTTGAAAGTGATGGGGGATTAGGGCATTGGCACAGTATGTCGAAAGGGATATATGGCCCCTTAAAAGTGTGAGCATTTTGCAAAGTTAGACCAGTCGAAATGCCCTCCTCCCCTGGTCTGAATCTTCTGTTGGCCATTAGCACTGCCAGTGAGGATGACGAAAATAAAAGAAATTTGAATGTATTCATTTAATAGAAATGGCTATACAAACTAATTTGGAAAAGAAAAATGCCAATTTTGAGATAGCTTTATATTTAAATGAGAGATGATAAAAAGGTATATCCAATGATATGTGATGAGTGTAACATTGTTTGCTGCATGATTTCCCCCTTTATCAATGTATCCATAAACTAGACCATTTGCTATAATTGTAACAATATTACCAAGTTAAAAGCAGTTATGATACTGGTTAATTTAAGATTGTGAATTGAAGAAAGGTTAAACAAAGGAATCATTTAAATTGGCAAGAAGTCCCGACTTGGTTTAAGTTATCTTATTTATTGAAATTTTAGATGACGATTCCATTTTCCAGAAGTGGAAAAAGTAGACAACTTGGTAATGTGAGTGTAAGAATATTGATAAAGTGAGGTCAACTTTCTTTTGTGCCACCCTGTATGAATATGACATATTCAGATGTGTGTCCAATAAAGAATCTATGACATTAAATCATGTTGTGTGTTTTTTTCTGTCAATCTATATACTTTGTATATCACCGTGTGGGTTCAAACAACAAATAAATGTACTGCTGAAGTATATTTAGTGCTAGAAGATGCAAAAAATAGTGGTTTTTTTATCCTAACTTGAAAATACTTACCGATTGAGCTAACTTGACTGCTATATGATGCTAAAACAATTAGGATTCCTAGTTGCGGGAAATAGATTCCTCACCTTCCATATTTAGTATAGATAAAAGATCGCCAAGCTTTTTAATGTATTAGCCTATTCGATAAAATGAGAATTAAAAGATGTAGTTTATAACGTTACGCAGGTATAAGATTGGGGGGGGGGGGTACTTCAAACAATTTTGTTCGCGTAGGCTATAATATCAAGTCAATAAAAATACTACACTGAAAATTTTGTTTCATCATTTGACAAATAATAAATTGTCATGAAAATGGTCTAGTATGTACAAACTATAATTTGTCGTGGAATTCGTCATACAAGTATTGAACGACGAATAATAATTAGTCATGAAAAACTGTCTAGTATGACGACTTTCTCATGACAAGTCATGCTGAAAAATTAGTTTGTCATGCGAAAAAAATAATTTGTCATGCACAAAAATTAATTTGTCATGCAAAAACAATAATTTGTCACTTAATTTGTCAAGCGACACTAGTTTTCAAGATGTTTTGTTTTCGGTAGACTAATTCCATTTAGGTATGGCTCAATCCATGTGAAATCAACGAGACGAAACAGGTTTTGCAATGGCTGTCTGGTCTAGTCCATCCAGATGGACCTCGCAAACGAACGCATTGCGTTCGCCTACGGCGCTCGCTTGTGAGGTCCATCTAGATGGACTAGTCTGGTCAGAATCTGATGATGAACATTGGCGGCGGAAGGTTGAAATTTTAGGGGGGGACAGCTCATTTTTTTGAGCAAAAATCGTCGGAGGAAAATCATGATATTTTGTAATGCGCGCGGAAAAAATCTGCCAAATCGGCTAATTTCAGCTACAAATTGTTAAAAAAAATTGAAATTTGCGCAAAAATTGCACATTTTTACTGAAAATTCACGCGAAGCGCGCAATTTTTTAAGATTTTTCATATTAAAAGGATCAAAACAAAGGGAAAATTTACAATTTCCTTTCCTTTTCTTTATTTCTTCTTGATTTTTTGAGGGGGTCCGTCTCCCCCTCAAAAAATTTAGGGGGACATGTCCCCCTCGTCCCCCCCGCTTCCGCCGCCTATGATGATGAAGTATGAGTAAGCTTAAGCATGAGTACTGGAATTCTGAGTCCAGTGTTGTTCTGTCCGACTCCGAATCCAATGCAGTCTGGTCAGAATGTGATGATAGGCTAGGCACAAACCTAACCTGGATAGTAGTTGTGTTCGAATCGAAAGAGGTGTTGTCGTTAATTGTCCTCCTGTGCAATCGACTCGAGAATAAAACGCCACGCCACTTCTTGAAGGGTCGGAAACCCGTTATATACGATATCATTCGTCATGCAAATTCGTCAGCTCTCAGGTATGGTTAGTCGTGCTCAAAGAAGTCAACATAGCTTGTCATGCCTTCATTAGTTTGTCTTGACCGTGGCTCATGACAATGTGCATTTGTCAATTAATGAAAAGTACATTTGTCAATCGTTCAAACTCGTCCTTCACAGATTTGTAATTCGTACAGTTACAAATTCAGTTTGTCCTGCATTTGTTTTCGTTCGGCATGCGCCCGCAAATATCGTCAAGCGACGAATAAGGAGAAATTCACTTGCATGACTAATTTATAACACCTGTTTGACGACTTTTCCACCACGTTTGACGAAATAATGTTTTCAGTGTAGGTACATGACCAGGGCCACTCAAGTATAATGCTGCTGGCATAGCGTGACCACTATTTTCAAATAGTATTTTTCTGACGCCAAAATATACCCCTTTTCACACCCTAAATGAAAAAGTACCTTATAACTTGAAAAAGGCTGCTTTTGATACCCTAAACGGTGTCACCTGATTCACTTTTTGTCCTAAAAACACTGAATATCCGTTAACCCAAGAAAATTAAACGCAAGGACTGTAACTTGTAAGGTTTTTTCTCGGTGTTTCCGTAACCTGACCACTTGTTTTGACCACTTCTTATTCTGACCACTTCTTCTGACTACTTGTTTTATACGCCCGCGTATAGTTTGGCGTATATCATTTTCAAGAAATAAGGTACTTTTTCAAACTCTGTGTAGTCATGGTAGTGTGCAATGCTTTGACAAATATTTGGATGTAAAATTTTCTGATCCAATTTCACGATTTTGTAAGTCCCCCTTCAATGAAGCTCTATTGAGTATTGTCATTGATCTGCTCACTCAACCGTAACAATGTTTACTAATCACATAAGTAACGTTTGTCGCAGTGGCTGGGCTTTTATCTATAAGCTTGGCAGAATTAGGAAATACCTCAACAATGATACCACTGAGCGTCTAGTACACGCTTTCATTACCTCAGCACGCCTTGACTGTTATAATTCTCT